>JAOUZG010044942.1:2000181-2032700 GCA_026289955.1 Argiope argentata | reverse complement strand
AAGTTACATATATATATATATATATATATATATATATATATATATATTTGAAGAGCAAACACTTACCCGCACTGCTTTTAGCCAATCAATTTCATTGTTTAATAAATTCTGAGCAGTTGGAAGAGGGCAATTACTAACACAAGCATAATTAAGTAAACGACACAGCAAAGTAAAATATTCATGGGAACTCCTAGCATAGTCTTTCACTGTTGTCTGAAAAAAATTAATATGCTTATTAAAACACTAATAAAAATACTAGCAGACAAAAGTCTGGTCATAAATGAGAATGTCTGCATCATTCAATATGCATTCTAAAAGAAGGTAATAAAATTTACTAACCAAAAGAATAAAATGATGAATCCAACAAAAGTGTTTTCATTTGTCCCATTCTACATATATTATAAAATTATGCAGAAAAAAAAAGGTATAATTTTGAACTATACATTTAATTCTGGAAAGTCATAAATATATCAATTTAAACAAAAATATGATGACCTGGGAAAATAGTTCCTCCAATCAATTTTTTAAAATTAATTTCATATAATATTAATTTAAATACATTTCAATACAAAACAAATATATAAATAAATTATATATTTTATAACTATTTGAATTAATGCTAAAATATGGAGCAAAAATATAATCGCAGCTTTATAACATTTGCATGACTATCAAATAAAAAAAATTATATATTTAAGTAACACATATCCAAAAAACATTTACTCCCCCCTCCAAAAACCTAGACCTAAAAATTTCATTTACCAAAATAATTATAATTTCATTTCTGCAAGTTATTGATTAAATTTATAACAAAAATGAACCCTGTTAAATAATTAAATTGTATAGACTAGATTTGAGACTTACCATCAGTTGAGTAAAAAGCAAAGTGATGGAGAAAACAAGGCACTGATGACCAAAATAACACTTGGTAGCAATTAATAAAAATTGATCAGCAGCACAAATTCTGATGGAGCTACAAGAGAAAATTTGAGAATAAATTTTAAAAACTGTGCCATTCCTCAGATAATCTAATGATGAATTCGTTTTATAAAAACAAGCATATATGCACAAGTAGAAATAAGAATATCTCTAGCTGATTATCCAATAATTTCCGTGGGTTGGCAATTCTTTCATTTTCTAATCGTACCCTATGTTTACCATAGCTTAGTGTGTTTATTCTTACAATTACAGATTTGTATTATATTATTATTACTGTATAACATATAGTACAAGTTCATTTTGTTTGAAAAATATTTGAAATGTGCTAACACAGAATTTTCTTAACACAGAAATCTTTTTCTTTCTTATCACAGAATTCCTTAACACAAAAATTAAAAAAAAAAAAAAAAATTTATTTATTTAAAAAACACTCTGATCAGCCAATTTTTGACAATATTTTCGGGCAAATTGAAACTTTAGTTGTCTATATAAAGAGATATAAACAACCACACATTTAATGAATTACAAACCATATTCACAGAAATTTTCATTTGTTAATTTAAGAAACTATTCCCTTGCCATCATAATAAAAATAGTGGACTAACAAAACTGTGCGCTCATGAGTGCTCAAATTTTTATTTTCAGTCCCTTTGAAATGATAATCTTTGCAGTATAATAGAGAATAATTCTGTATTTGGATGCCTATTTTTCTGATTATAACTAAAATTACAATTTTGATAAGATCACAATGTTGATTTGGAGTTTTTGATCTCAAGGTTCTTAACATGCAGACATAATAGGTAAATAGAGCCGTGGAACGGCAATAAAATTATTTAATAAAAGAAGATCACATATAAATTTTCATCAATCTCATTCATGGTATTTTTTAATAATTAAATTCACATGCATATAAATGGACTGAGTGACAACAGGCAACTATACTTTAATATAATTTAAAATTTGATGTAGATTTATGTTTAAGAAATTAAAAACATATATTCAGTTTTATCTATATTAATCTATATATGTTGATGTTATGATGCTCAGATATTAATTTTTCAAAAAAATTATTTAGTTATAGTGCTTAAATGCTACCAGAGGCATATTTTTTATGAATGGATTCACAACAAAATTTCATAGAAATCAAATAATTTGGAGTAAAGGTATACGGAATTTAATTCATTTAACTAAGAGTTTATTTGAGTTATTGTGCTTGGCAGATAGTCAAGATTTTGAAAATATATATTTCTGGATTCAGGGACATTTGAAACAGAATTGTTAAAATATAATTTTTTTTAAAAAAAATTGTCAATTTTATTATTTTTAATATATTTATAATAAATTAATAATAGACTTAAATAATGTTCTTTCAAATACTTGGTTTTACTATGCATATAATAGATAATTAGAATTTAAAAATATTTTTTTAAACAAAGAAAAATTTATTTTAGGAATTATTTTGTACAACTAAGTGACATTTTTAATCACATTTTTATCCTAACTGTTAATGAAATTGTTCAAATTTTTAAACTAACAATAAAAGTTCGATGAAATGATAGAAAAATGAATTTACATAGATTTTTTGAAGCAAATTTTGGAAATTAATAAAAATAATATTAAAAGTAATTTTAAAAGGAACTTTAATAAATAAAAATCATCTTTAACAAGCTGTTAATATTTTCATATTATTATTCAGGCATATTCACAATTTATCAAATATGGAAATTAGTCGATTTCTCGGTAATTACAACTTTTTATATTTTATTATAAAATAAATCAACTCATTTAAATTGTTAATCATAGTATTAATAAAATTAAAAATATATAAAATTCATACCGGTTTTTACAAATTAATAATAGATCTACAATAAACAAATGCCAAGCTTTCTCTTTCATAAGTGTATCTAAGGCCTCTGAGTACAAAGCTAAAGCTATAGCTAAAACTTCTAAAGCTTCACGGCACAATTGAATTTCTTCTGACTCAATTGGTTTGCAAACCTACAAAAAAAATTCAATCATTAGAAGAAGTTAGAAGTTATAATGTAAAATGCAATTTTTTAAAAATTATAATAATCAATACGAACTTTTTCCACCAAAGCATGAAGCTCTTCATTAGAATTTTGTAGCAATTCCATGGAACCAGAAGAAGATGCCCAAGCCATTTTCATAATAGCTTTGACAGTATTCAAATCTGGACGATGGGCAATTGCCTAAAATAGATGAAATTATGTAATTTGAAAACATATATTTAAAACTGATAAGATAGAATTTAATTAAAGAAATGGGGATCTACTAGTTTTTGCTATAAACTTTCAAAAGGGTAAATTTCATACATTGTCTCTAATATTTGAATGATTTGATGAATGAAGCAAAATGAAAACAGAAAATGATAATGTATTAAAAAAATCACGATAATATATGTCATTGTTTTAAAAATTAACAAGTGAAGAATGAAGTTACTTAGTGAACTGCTTTTAAGTTTTAAATTACAACAAAGAAAGCACTTTTTTAGTACCATGAACTAATTTGATGAATTATATTATTTTAAATTTCAATAAAATAAAAATCATTCCAAACAATTGTGTTCAAAACTAATTTTAAAAATTTTAAAACTAATGCATTCATTTAAATAAAATTGGAATATTTGAAAAGCCACCTTTTTTAACTTTTAAAAAAGTGGAAAAATTTTAGCATGATAAAGAACTTTAATGCTATGGCAGATACGTGATAAAATTCTGTGAAATGCAATAAAAAACAAACACGATACAATTTTCTGCTAAATTTCAGTGATTTATGCTGTGTATTGCTCTATCAATCAGGATGAACCTCTATATGCACAGACAGATTTCATTACAGAAGAAGTGAGTCTAAAAGTTACCAAAAGAAATAACCCCAAAATCTTCATAAAAAATATACTATCTGACAAATTAACAATGAAAATTCCGAAAATCTTTTTATTCTAGTTATTTTTAAAAATATTTCATATACCAGTTCTAACAGGAGTTATTTTATATTTAAAAGCAATAATTTCTCAAGATTGATTCAAGAAATAAAATTTTTCAAACGAATAGATATTTAAAAAGTGAAAGAAATCATAAATGTAGACCTATGACTTCAAGTTAAAACTCCTCATATTAAATTTTGCACAATCAGTTAATATCATCACACACATCAATAAATTGCAATTAAATACAGAACAATAAAATTCCTTGAATGGGTTGTTCAAAAGACAGCTCCAAGACAAAATACTAATTAACAAAGATCAATGTGTAATGAAGCCTTACGAATTCAATATAAGTGTTTCTATACATTATTTGGTGATCAGTACATCATAATATGTTTTTATTTTTTTCTTAGACCAATCTAACTATTTTTCTTCAATACATTAAAAGGTTTATGTCACATTTATCAGGCACAATAAACAGATTCTTCACTATCTTTGAATTCATTTGCACAAAATATTTTGTACAGACCCTTTTGGAATATAACTTTCCTAATATTTAAATAAACAACAATGCACACTGTTTAAGCTGCAGCGGGAAACAATCGATAAGTATTATCTTAATATGCATTGCCATCCGTTAACAGGGTTCCTTTGTACTTCTCTTTTAAAGGAATTATTAAAAAGGAGTTAAGTATGTTACAAGCACTTACAAATGGTTTTAAAATTTAAGCACCTTTTAAATATTTTTCATAACTCAACACATTCTGTCATAAAAAGAGAGAAACTTATAAGCCTCAGGAGGAAAATAAATGTATGAATGAAAAGAAAAGTTACTATCATCAAGATGGAAGTCATTTTTTTCCTTTATCCTTTTAATATTGTATACTTTGAATGCTTTCATAAACACAACTAAGACAAACAGCAAATACAAAAATAAATATTTCTTTCACTTTATACAATTTTATTTTACCTGATCATGAAGAAGCTGAGCTAGTCTCGCCGACACATTCCTCAACATGAATTCAGAATTAGGATTTGGGATGTGAGTCAGGGCTTGCTGTAAAACAGCTACTTTGCCAGTGAGCACTGAATTTGGAGACGTTGGTGACAATGAGCCAGGAGAACTACGGGAACCAATAGCTTCTGTTTCGACTTGCACAATGCATTTTCCAACTGTGGTTAGCAGGAGTTTACAGATTTTAAGCACTATCAGATAGGCAGCTCTGCAATAATCAATATAAAATTAATTAAAACATAAATAATAAATATAAAATTAATTAAAACATAGTTTGTAACAGAGCAGTTCCTGAAAAATAAAGAATAAGAAAAACTAATTCATTATTGAAGGGGCCAGGAGGTGGATGGAACACTCAACAAGCTTAAAAAAATTTCTAATATACTTCCAATACAGAAAATATTCATATGAAATGAATTAAACTCAAAGGCAAAGAGATTTACAGCAGAAGTTGTAAATATTAATTGTATTTAATATGAATATTAATGAATTAACAAATGTCTTTAGTTTTTACATGCACATTAGTCAATAAAAATCTGATTTTAGTTATTTTAACACTCCATTTTGAAGCTACAAGGATTGTTTTAGAGCAAATCTAGTATATTAGAATGATTGATAGATGACTCCTGAGCTCTTACATCTCCCCTCCCCAAATTTAATCACCATAAAACTGGAGAACTTTTGGCATACTGCAGCAATTTTATGTATATAAGGTCATCATATAAAATGCATTCTTCATAGGTTCAGGTTTCAATACTGGAGTTCTGAGACTCCAAAGTCAAGACCTTTGTCAGAATCAGAAAAATAAAACTGACCATTATGCTTAACAATACATCAACTGACTTACAATAGAAATAGTTTACCTTTTAGTGGGGACATCAGCATTGGAAAGGAAATTATTTTTAGTTAACATTCCAAGGGTGACTGGAACACCTCCACTACGAACAAAGTTGTACTGGAAACTTTGAGCTTCTTCAGACATGGGATTATGAGCAGGCATAAGAAGGGTATATACAACCTTTTAAAAAAATTTATTAAAACTTTAAAAAATCAACATATAAAGATATTTTTAAAAAGTGATATTTATTATATTCAAGATATAAATTATTTGTTCCAAAGTCGAACTTAACATAAATCTTAATTTATAAGAGGGGAAAAACTCTTAAAAATTGATAATTAAAGGTTACAGGAAACATGATTTCATATCAGGCTTTTTAATAAAATTTTGCTGAAAAATTGAAAGATTTTTTTATGATAAATATATTTAAAAAATCTGTTAAGAATATTTTACAATCTAAATTATAGTTATACATATAAAAGAAATTGATAAGAAGTAACATAAGGCAACATTTTTATTTTATAAAAAATTGCAAGGGGAAAAAAATCTAAAGAATTAATATGAAGCACTAAAAAAATTTCCCATACCATCGTGAATATCATGAATATGATATTCATGATGCCTGATGATATTCATATTCTGAATTACTGTAATGTTAGGAAAAAACAAGAAAATTTAACACTTCAAACAATTAAGAATTCATATTAATTACTTTTAAAACAAACAGTCAAATGACTAAAAAACCCAACGTATCGCAGAATATTTTCTGTAGTAATTCCAGTATACTATGATTCCTACCCATAGAATTCCTTCTTTAATTGTCAGGATTACATTTTGGATGTTTTTATTAAATATACCATGTATAATAATATAAACATTGATATAGTAGTAAACACTTTTACTTTCATTGTTTGAATACTTATGAACTTCCTTTCAGCATTCTCATTAAAAAAAAAAAAAGAAGAAGAAAAAAGAGTGAACTTGAAATATATTTACCTCTAATGTATAGAGAACTTCAGATGATGATGGTGCATAAAAGATACTTTCTAAGGATGGCGATGAAGACTTCTCTCCCATTTTGGAGTTTTCTAAACAAATTGTCTTTAGCTTCTCATACGTATGTGTGTCTAAAATGAACAAATTTATGAGTATTAAAGACACGTATACATAAGCTTAAATATAAAAAAGTGAAAATACACAAAAGCACAGCTAAACCACAGGGGAAAAAATTGTCTTTATGCTTATGGAGTATAACGGGAAACACGAAAACAGCACTTCCCAGACAATAACAATACCATCTAGTTTTTATCAGCGGATAAAAACAAGGGGAAGGAAAGCAAAATTTTATCAGTACTTAAATAACTGTAAATTAAATAAACGCTTATATATAGACATAGAAAAAAATCTTTTTCATAAGTACTAGAATATAGTAAGGCTAAAATCATGTATTAAAGAAGTGTGTGAGTGTGAGGGGGGTACCTAATCATTTATCTCCTGCCCTGAAGTTTAAAATTACATAAAACTCAGAAGACTTAGGTGAAATAACATGCAAAATAAAATTATTGCTATGATGATAAGAGCCATTTAACAATTACTTAACAAAAAATATTACAAAATATTTCTAATTTTAATAATTTATATATTTGAGTACTAATTTCTAAAGATTTTTCAGCCCTCACATTCATTTTTTAAACTTTTTCAACAATTTAATTGCATTTGTTGGAACTTTTCTCTTTCCTGGATGTTTTCTTGTTTTTAAAAAGCATTATAATATTTCAGATATTCTAATTTCGCATATTGAAATAAATGTAATAGGAATATTTATGACACCTCTATACAAGTTCATGGCATCACATACAGTTCAAAGACCGATTAAAGAATCAATTTGACAAATACAAACGTATTGATCTATAGCCAAATTATAATACAAGAAGTATTTATACATTCCAATATATCAGAAAATTGTTTAAACCTCAAAATGATTGAATAGAAATAATTTGAATAAATAACTTTATGTATATTCTTTCTACTTTCAACATATAAGTGAAATTAGTGCTAATGAACAAAAAAAATAGAAGTAAACTAATCACTTTTTCACGTAATACTTTTATATAAATACGATTTTATATAAAATGCAGGCTTTTAAAACAGCAAAATTTTGATGTTCAATTTTTTTAAAGCACCTTTTGCAACTATAAAACACACTGGCACAAAACGTCTTTTTTCAGCTCCATTAGTATCAAGAAAACTTATAAACACAATGCCAAAACCAGATTTTTTCCCCCCGCTTTGGAATTTGATATATACAAAGGAGCGTTCATGGTTTAATAGGGGCAAATGGTGTTTTGTTTTTTGATTATAACAATTATGTTTCCTTATAGCATTGTTTAAAGGGAAGTATTTTTTAGATGGGGGAGGGGGGCAAATTTAAAATTCCTCATTAATTTTTAATAAATTTAATATCTCCTGCATTTCACCAGTTTTATAGATTACATTTGAATTCTTTTTATTTTCCTGAAGCTTTCACAACTCTGATACACGTAACATATATATATTAAATGAGTGGCAAAATAAAAATATTAAAAAATTATTATTCAAAACAACTAACTTTCTTTCAAGAAGGTAATTTATTGTTTTAATTATGATTTAAAATAGCAATAACCATAATTATGCAGATGAATATCAAAGAAGATAATTCTAGAAATCATAAAAAGGTCATGAAATTTCCAAGCTATAAAAAGAAACAATTAAAATTGCACTAACCAGGTGGCATCAATTTTAACACTGCATGAGCTTCATCACGAAGTGCGGGGATGTTTAAATTGCATCCTAAGTCGGCCAATTGAAAAAGAAACTGAGCATAACCTTGCTGTTGCGACATGAGCTAGAAAATATTAAAAACATTTCAACATTGATCATCCATATAAACATAAAAAAGAATCTGATTAATAGCTATAACTATACAGTCCTTAATTATAAATGCATTCCAATTTAAGATTGAATATACAATTTCAGCATCCAACAAAGTTTTATATTTAGGCACCATTCTTTTAAAAAAAGATTTTATAAGAAAAAAAATTCTGCTTGAACAGAACAAAATAACTATTCTTTTATCCTATTTATAATAAATGAGCACCAGAAATTGAAAAATTAAAAATGATTCAAAAAGATCAGGCAGGTGTTTTCAGATATTTATTTTATTTTTTGGTGGAAAAGTTAGTTTTCAATTAATAAAAATTCACTACTCAAATAATCGGAATAAAAATTAGCCTATGTTCTTCTGTAGACTATAATCTATCTCAGTGCTAAATTTCGTCTAATTTCCTTCAGCCGTTCTGGCATGATTGAAGGACATCATCCATCCAACCATCTAAATTTTCACATTTATAATATGAATTATTGTCCAATAGCTAATACACATTGCTCAATTGTGAATAAGAAATTCATTTTTTATCCCATTTTCAATAGCAAAATTTGAATTCACAAAATGGTAATTAGTCTACAACAGCATAGGAATAATAATAATAGTAATTAATAGGTAATATAATAATATCAGGAAATAACTGAATTAAATTATTTGCCGCTACTTTGCTACTCAGCTACTGCAAAAATAAAGTTTAAAAAAAGCAATTATTAATAATAACTACAATAAACAAATCTATAAAAAGATCTCTGAATAGTTAAAATGAATCCAGCCTTTGTTAACAATATAATCAATTTAACTTAATTACAATATAATCAATTAAAATAAAGTTAAAAGAAGCAATTATTAATAACAACTACAATAAACAAATCAATAAAAAGGTCTCTGAATAGTTAAAATTAATCCAGCCTTTGTTGACAATATAATCAATATTATTCAATTACAGTCTTTTAACTTACCACACCAGGAAGACAATTTTCAGCTTCCACATTAGGCCCATCAAATGGATGTTGAGGAGAACCAGTAGAGCTATCTGAACTAGAATCTGGAGATGATGGCATATTTGTGCCAATCTGACACAATTTTGCAGATATGATCTGTAGAAATATATTAGAAATGATTAATCATGAGCGATTGCTTTTCATAATAATTACTTCAATTTTGAAACTAACTAGATATTAAATCCTGGTCAGTAAAGCAAACATTTTTTTTTTTTTGCTTATACATACAATTTTGAATTATAGAATTAAAACTGAGTTACATCAATAAAAATGTATAAAGAATATCATCCTTCATATAAATCCTTTTTGATTTCTTCTGAAATAATACTAAAAATTCTAAGATATGATTTCCATATTATAGTTTAGAAAGTGAAACATAATTTAGTAATAGCATGGTATTTTCCTGACGTAGTTGTTATTAGATCCAAAATCTGAACTTTCAGAGACAAAAGAATACATTCTTCTTGTTCCAAAAGTTTTTTCCCCCTTCATTTAAATTCCTTAAATTGTAAAATTAAATTAATCCTATCAATTAGGAATAATAATTTTAACTCCGAATAAAGTAAACATATAAAAGAAATGGAAAATCTTTCAAAAAGTGTAACCTCCTTAAAATTCAAGTATAATTTATGTACGACCTCCCTTTTTAGTAAAGATTATCCTTACTTATTACAACATAATAGGTATAGCTTGAAATGACCACTTTGTATCACTACGATAAAAATGATTCAATTAAGTATGACCAGTCTAATTCCCACCCCCTTGAGTTATCAAACTTTTATTGGATAAATTGTTATGTTCAGCAAAAGATTCAGCATGCTTTAAAATGATCTTACATCGTTTGTTCCACTGAAAATTTTTCTTTTCTTTTCTTTTTTTTTTTAAAAAAGGCTTCCCAACACATTTATATTTCTCATCAATTATAGAAATATGTATTAAAAGAAATAATTGGCTTGCACAAAACAGTAATTGGTTTTAAATAAAAAAAATCTTTCCTTTAAAGAATACTCAACAGCCCCAAACAACATATCGCTTTCGTTTAGAACCAAAATATCTTAAGTAAAGATTTAAAAATTTTAGCAAAGAATCTATAAAAATTCCCAACATACAGCATCCCCCTTTTTTCTTCTTTTTTCCCCGACTTATCCTGAGAAGTAGTTTTCCTCAAGAAATTGACGATGCTCTCCAGTAACAGTCATTATTTTAGTATTAGGAGGCCGAGAACATAGGAAAAGTGGACCCCCGCATCGTAAATTGGCTTTTAGACTTTCCAAGAGTACTGAAATTAATCATTACAGTGTGTTTATCACAAAAGAAAGATTTCTTTAAAAATGTGTTTAAATACGGGAGATCCATTCAATGTTTTGACTTGCATCTATAATCTTTACAAGTAGCTATTACTAAATTATCTAACTTTTTTTAAATGCTTGTTAAGATTAAACTACAATAGATAAATATTTTGAAATTTGACTGGAACAAGTTTGGCTCCATAGGTCAAGTTTCACATATTTAATCTAAATAACACTTAAATTCTGTAATACACTTTTGATATAATATCCTTCAAAAAATTATTCTTAAATTTGATTTTTATGAAACTTATCATAATAATAAATACTTACCATTTTATCCCTGAGTGGCAACTGTGAAACTAATTTTTTATCATCAGCAGGATCCAGTAATTCACCATTGACAAATAAATCTACTTTCATATTTACATTGTTAGCTTTGACTCTATAAAGGAATACAATTCAAATGTTACCAAAAAATTCATGAATCAACAAAGTGAAATGTGATAATTTTTTTTCTCTATCGAGTTATTACCTTGTCAAAATTTGGCGTCTTACTGCTCCTAAAGTGTCATTCATATGAGTCCATACTTCCGTATCATCGAAACTACGGCCCTGATTTGAAAATCTTATTGTAAGAGATAGCTGCTTTCCACGATGTGCCCTAAGAGAGAGAATTAAATGCTTTGTTAATAATGTATTGGAAAATAATTAATGAGAAAATATTAAATTTCCTAATACTACTGTAAGTATTAATATATATATATATATATATATATTTATATATATATATATATATATATATATATGAATCCAAACTAACTTATTTAAAATTTTGTTCCTCCACCCCCTTCCTCTGACATTTTATTTTACTACAAAAATCTCTTTTTAAGACTTGCTAATAAAATTCTAGATGCTTATTGCCTACAGTTTGTTCAAAGCAGAGATTACACCATGTTCCAATTTTAATTTTATTCAAAATTTTCATGGACATGAAAAACTATCAACTCCTTCGGCTACAAAAAATCAAGCATGCAATTAATTAATCATAGAAAATTAGTTCTGTTTAAGATTGTCAAAATTTGAGTACAATTCTACAGTATACTTTATCAAGTTTTATCAGAGAGAGAGAGAGAGAATCTTCACAATTTGTGAGATATTACAATATTTTTTAGAGTTTATTACACTATAATTACAAAATCAATAAAAATTTAAATTCTTTTCAGAATTGCCTTACAGAACAATACATGAAACAAATTTTAAATTTATCTAAAATGCAAAATGACTATTAAATTACCTTAAAAAGTTATATGAAAAATTACATATATGGCATTATTATTAACAATGAAGAGATGTTTTGCATGTTGTCTCTCTACAGGTCAGAAAGTTTGATTTAGAGTTACCAAATAAGGCATAAGAGTAATTTGTGATTGAAAATTTCATTCACAACTTCTGAGAATATTATAAACTAAGATAAATTTTGCATACCCTTAAAATTCAAAGTATAATTTTTTTCACTGATCCATTTTTTTTTCAATATAAATTTATTTCTATATTTAATAATTAAAAAATAACTGAATTCTACACAAGTATAAAAATTAAAAGATATGTATCATGAACTATAACACAAAAATATAAGAATTCTGGAAGAACATTTAAGTTATAAAAAATCAATATTAAAGTTACAGATTTTTTTTAATGTTACAATTTAAATTACTATCCCTGTTAACATTATTAAATCTCTGAAGTAGTGAAACTAAAAATTTTGATACGCATTTTATTAGTGAAACAGATCTCAGGAAACAAACAATATATTTGCACAATTCTGAGAATAATTTTTCAAAAATCTAAATATTAATATTTAAAGTACTATTATCAAAAAACACTGCAAAGAAAAATGAATAGATATTTCATATAAATTTATGCCAGAAAATAATGGAAAATAATTTAAAAATCAGCAGAATGGTGCAAGTCTTAAAATACTATAAAGCACCTGGCTCCCAAAATTTGAAAATTGAAAATATTTTGCTGAAAAAAAAGTAACACAAAATATTTGACTAAAAATTTTAATGACTATTACTCATATACTGGTTTTAATTGATATGAGGTTTCAATTCTTTAATACATGGATTTAAACCAATCAACACACTATATTAAAATATGTAACACTAAAAGACAAAAATCAGGCATTACCTTGCCATAGGTAAAATGGACCTTTCTTCACCATAATCACCATCACATTGTCCAACATATTCCCTCAGAACTTTTAAAATACGAACCATTCTTGTAGTTTCTTGACGCACTCTATTTACACTATCTTTATCTCCTTCAAGAACAGTGATTGTATCAAACGCTGCTCTTAAACGATCCATACAGGACTGTACAAAATCTTCATGTATTTCCATTTGACTAGTTTGTAACCGGGGTCCTAAGTTTGTATAAGTTTCTTTTAAAAGTTCTATTGCTCTATTGGCAACATCTTCATTAGCACAAAGTACAACCTATAAAAGAAATTAATTTATTACACACTTATTGAGAGTAACTTTTTAGAATTATGCAAATAAACATTTACTTTAAACATTAAATCACGTTGTGCACAGAAAATGAGCTAATTACATGCATATACAATCAGATTATGAAGGTTATTTCTAAAATAATCTTCCTACAGAGATTTTATATGAACCAACGTTTACCTATTCATCTAATATTTAGGGTAATTCCTTGTTAATTAGAAAAAGAAATATAATAGGAATAAAAAAAGCACTGCAAATATTGTCTGATTATAAAAATGTTATTATAAAGCAAATTATTATATGAAAAAACAAATATTTGAATAAATAAACCATTGAACAGAAATTCATTGATCAGTTGATTATTCTTAGCTCTTTGATGTTTTCGGTGGTATGACAATGAACTATAATTTTCTAAAGATTATTTCTAGGTGGTGGTGTTTGATTTAAATGGAAATATTAAAATAATATTTCAACTTTAATAAATACTTGTAGATGTCAGGACATTAGAAAATATCCCTCTTACACTTGCAAATAAAATATCATTTTTATTGCTTTTTCTGAATACTTTCAAACTTTTTTTCCCAGCAAGTTAAAAAAAAAAAAAAATCAGAATGCTCGTATAAATTTGTTTTATGAAAGCTGTCTAACATATACATTTTTTTAAGGTAGTTTCAGAGATACCACTGCACACCTACGACACAAGAATTATCTACCACTTGAGATGCTTAAGAGAAGTAGATATGCCTTCCTTCCCCTGACTCAGTTAATTAAGTGGTGGATAATTTATGGGGGGATGGGGGTGCCATGAGTTCAGTATATGAATTTATTTGCATTTGAGTTAAGTTTATACGAATAGGGTGGCAGAATTTTTTTTCTTTTCAGTTGCATTCTTTTTGTATTAGGAAGCAGTCGTATTCAGGGGATATTTAATATTGTTACAAGCGGGCGAACGGCACAAAATTTCGCCCAAGTTGGCGACGTTTGGCGAGGAGCCTCGCGCCAGCTTGATTGGTTTGGTGAAAGGAATAGTCTAGTAGCCGCTGGGTTGCGCACATTGTTTTGAGAATTTTCACGAGATTTAGTGCACGCGCTTCTTCAGCTATATAAGGACGAGTAGCCGGAGTGAGTGAGTTAGTTGAGAGTTTGCTCTGAAATAAAAAGTGTCTCCCTGGACTAGAGCATTTGTTATTAGTGAGCTGTGTTTGTGTTTGCTGTTAACGCTGTGTTATTGAGCTCGCTGTGATTTACTGTTGCTGTGCTATACGATAGCTGTTTTGCAAACTGTGTTTATTGTGCATAAGACTTGCATTTACTCTGTGACTGTTGACTGCTGGATTGTGTTTATCTGAAATTGTCACTCTATCAATTATCCTGTACATAACTGTAAATATATTTGTTTGTGCTTTTCTCAAAGTCCATTCAATCCGAACCCGCAACGATAAAAACGTAACAATATATTTTCTGAAGTAGAAAATGGTTAATTTAAACTTAATTTTTTCATAACTTAAAATATAGCTTTTGATTGTATTTAAGGTCTATATGTCTCAAAGAATTTCCATAACTCAAGCATCAGCTTTATTTAAGGATTATTAGGTATTAAAATTGGTTTCTTTTATAGTTATTTTTTATGTTTTAAGATGGTATGAGTAGTTTTTTGATAATATTGCATGTTTTATTATTTCCATAAATGAATGATGAATAAGTCTTAGGTGCATGGTGATACTCCAGTACCCCCCCTCCCCATGGTAAGCCCAATATAAATTTTATAAAAGTTATTCTTTCTTCCCCTTGGTCCTTGTAAATTGATTAAATAGTTTTTAAAAATTAAAAAAAAATAGTTTGTGTGCTTTAAAAGGTTAAAGAATACAAAAAAAAAAAAAAGAAAACTTCTTATAATGTTATTTTTAAATGAAGAAAAACACTTACTCGCCACAAGTAATCTAATCCCAAGAGTTCTAGATCATTCATTAAGAAAGCTCTCCTCTTGGCTATTAATTTACCTTCTTTAGAATTAACAGCTTTAAAAAATCTATCAAAACACCTGAAACAGAAAACCATAAGTATGTATTTGTAGGAAAACTACAGCAAACATAAAAGGTTTCTCCAACTATAGCTAATTATCTTTATACAAGTTATATATTCATCAGATTATTGAATTTGTATAGTGATTTTTAAGTAAATTATAAATGTTAAAATTTTAAAAATTCATACTTAATTTTATTGAAACTGTAATTCGATCCATTAAGTGAAATCAGCCAATTTTTTTTTTTTAAATTTATATATTACAGCCCTTAATAAACTGAAGAAAATTACAGAGAATACTTTTTTTTTTACATAATTAAAGTCAATCTATTTCTAACTCAAACCATTTCAAAAAGATTTTGAAGCCTGATGAATCATTATTTAAAAATTTTACTAATAAATTATTGCTAATTAAAAAAGAGAATCATATTTATTAAATCATAAATAATAATTAAAAAAAAAGAATTTGTTTTTAGTGACTTCAATTTTCTTCTTTGACTTTTAAGGAAATCTTCCCTTTTTTCAGAAAGTGATAGAATAAAAAAAAAATTGTAGTTAATAACACACACAATAAGTACAATTACAATGCAAATAAGCAAAATATTTTTTGTAAGCAAAACAAGGAAGTAGAACTCACCTGATGCCACTTTCAGTTAATAAACAAGGATCTAACTGAAGAACATTTTCTTCAAAAAAGTTTTTATTAATTTCAGGGTCAAGATCTGGTTCTTCACCCATAAGCTGAAACATAATTCAAATTCTATGTTTACTCAATTTAAATGATTAATTATATTTAAAAAATCAATTAAAATAAAAGAAAAGACAAATATATCTAAAATTAGAAAATTGTTCTCTGATATTCATTATGCACATAAAAAAATATCCAAAATATATAATTATTAATGTTTTAAGTTCCTTGAATTTCTCAATGCTTATACTATCAAACTGCTTTATTCTAAATAACCTAGTTAAAAATGATATTTAAAGATAACAATTATTAGAAATAATTATATAAATTAAATGCTGAATATTTTTTGCAAAAGTTGATTACAAAATCTACAATAAGTTCTTAAAAGTTATAAATTTGCTACATATAAAAAACAAATTAGCTGACATATTTAATAGTACTTCGGTATAATTTCGTAAGTTTCGATTCAATACTCAAGAATTTTAAATCCTTATAACAGACAATGAGTCTGATAATTAAAATGATTACATTCCATCTATTCCAATAATTTATTGCTAATTATCAATACATGGTATTTAACAGATTTATATTGCAGAAAATATTAATTTAAAAAATAAAAACATTATTTCAACACCAAAAATATTTTATATTACATTAGCTTTAATCTTATTCAAAATAAGTAAAGATCTAGAGTTTGAATCCTAACCGCTGATCTAATTTTTATTTTGCATAAGAAGACAAATTGATTTCTCATAACTTTTCATTCACCAGAGTATTCACAAAGCTTAAAACTTAAGAACTATTGTGTGAGAATTTGTTAATTTCGTAACTATATACCTCATAATACCTAACAAATCCCGAAATTCCATGTTTATCCAGCAAGTACAATTTAAAACAGTTTAGTCGCAAATAAACAATAGTAATAATTCTTTTCTTGTGGTGAGCTGTATTTAATTAAAGTTAGTTAATGTTATAAAATTTTCATAATATGGTAGGCAAAAGTTGGTCATAAAGGATAGCTAGTGATTGATAAACATTATATTAGACCATATTTAAATTAATAAAACCTCTAATAAAATCTACTAATAATTTGTAGGAAAATTTTGATATATTATAAACACCAGTTTTTACCCGCGACTTCATATGCATGGAAAAGAACACCACTAATCTAAAAACAATTTATTTTCAGTGCATACCTGAAATAAAGCAAAACCGCGAATCATGTTCATATTTCTTTAAAATTAATTCAAGTTTGTTTTATTTATCAATCGAGATTGAGATAGCTACAACAGTATTACATATATTTTGGTAATTGGCCATTTGGGGTAATGTAATATAGATTAGACATTTTAAATTTCTTTCATTCTGATTTATTTTAATACAAAAGTACTTCAAAATGAATAAGAAAAATCGATTAGTTAATGTTTAATTTTAAATGTATGAAACAATAAGAAAATAAACAAAAAATTTTAAAATAATAGGTCAAAAACATGTTTGCCTAACATCATTAGCATGAGGAGAAAAACAAAAACAAATTTAAATCGTATTCATTTGGTGGTGGGAAAATAAAGATTTTTGGTAAAAAATGGTTTTTTTTTTTTTTTTTTTTTTTTTTTGCTATTTTCCCATTTTTCTCTCGTTATAAGAACCTTCCTCATGTCTTAACGAAAATATTTTTTAAAAATTAGCCGAATTAGTTGAAAAATTCTCAAGTTGAGCGCTTAGCAACACATTTGGCGATTCATTTTTATTTATATAGATCTAGTATTTTTTCTTTATTTACAATAATAAGTTTCATTAACCATAGCTGAAAGTCAAACTAAAGTGTTTGCAGGCAAGAACAATATACTAGAATAATAGAAAGTCCAGTATCAAATGTTCAATTGAAACTGTTTGGAATGTACTAAACTTTTCTAATCCATTTCATGCATTATAAACTTAAAATAAAACAAAAATAAAAAACAGAAAATTTTATTAGGATATAAATTACCTTAGAAAACCATTTAAAGCATGCTTCTCTATCAGTTACATACACAGCATTTTCAGCAAGACAGGACCAAATCTGAAAGAAAATCTACACCTATCAACTCGCATTTTATAATTTAAAGATGAGAATAAAAATAAAATTAATAATAAGCATTTAAATGGCTTGAACAGAATTTATAATTTCAACATAATTTTTAAAAAACAATAAAAAAAATTAAGATAATGCTAGAAAATATATATTTTAATATTAAGGATTAAAAAAAAGAGGTTTATGCACATTTTAAGTATATTGAAAAAAAAAAAACATTAATTTTTGAACAAGAGTTCATGTCTGGTATTTTAATTTAACTATATTATTTATTTTAAGATATAAGCAATAAATTAAAAACCTTTACAGAGATAAATTTTGTAAAACTTCATAAATAGATAAAAATTCCGATAATATTGTGCAAATCAACAACAGATTAATTGAAAATTTAAAATGAGAGGAATAATATAACAAATGAAAAAATTACTTTAATGAATATGAAAGCTTCTTTTGATTGATATTCTCTAAAATATTTATTCACATAATTTCTTTATAGATTCCCCCGGTAATTTGCTATCATTTAACTATTTACCTTTTATTTTAGAAGAGAAAACTACATTTTATCTATAAGTATAAAATTATATTCAACTGTCTGAAAAATCTTTTCAGTTATTGTTATTTCAGTTACATATTTCTGTAAGTAAACACCAACCGTGCAATCCACTGCCCAATTGGGTTCAAAATTAGTTTGGTGTCTTAAGAATTTATATATTAAATCTGAACCCAATTTTTATACACCTAGTTCTCTTCATTTTATAATTATCATATTTTATTATATTTGAAAAACTAAAAAGGCTTCCTATGAATAAATTTGTAAAAAATTTGATGGAAATATAAAATGTTAAATGATATGTCAAATTTCGCACACATGGCTTAAAGGACTTTTTGATTATAAGCATTTTGAATATTAATATTATATTTAATTGTATGAGATTTCTTCCTAGTCATGTGCCAAATAGAATAAAATTAATAAATATTTTAGTGAATAGTAGTAAAGTTGTGGTACTAAATTAAATAACTGGAAAATTCAGGCAATTGAATAACAAGAAAATTCAAAGGTTTACTATCGAACTTTATAAAGTATCTTATGCTAATATTCAAGAAGAATTAAAAGAAAAAAAATTACAAACCTGTTTAGCTTGCGGCGCACAGAGCCAAAGTTGACCATCTTTTAAAAGAAACCTAAAAGAAATTGTCTAATATTAATAAAGAACATTAAAAAAATTAAAATAATTTAATAAAAATAATCAAAATACCTTAAAAAATTCAGCCTTTCTTGAACTTGCTGTACATGACTAAACCTACTATCTGGAGCCACAGAATTTGGATCCAAATCAGGGTGTTCTAAAATGAAATAAAAATCAAGGTAATCCATCAAAAACTTTCATATTTTTTAAACTAAAAAGACAAATCACAATTACAACTTAATATCATTTATTCAGTGAACTAACAATTAAATGTATATTAAAGCTGTCTCCTCAAAGATAATAAATAATCAGAAAGAAGTAAAGATCTGAATTTTGGAATTAATCAATTAACAAATTATTTTAAAGCATTAAATTTCTTTTTAGAAAAAAGTAAAGTTAAAGATATCAAAATTAATATAAATATGAAGAAAAATTTGAATTTGGGGGATTCTCTTTTGATTTGTATAATCAATTTATGTATTTTTGTAAAATTAGATAAAAAAAGCATTAAAAAAGTTTTATCGTGTAAAAACCTTTAAACAGATAGGTCATTTTCAAAAAATTTGCCAATTCACTGTCCGGGCTATTTTAGATCTGTTAATTATTTTTTATATTTATTTAAACAGAAAATAAATGTGTATTTTTGTTTATTGAACTATTTTCTACATGATTGTTAAAAAATTTAACCATTTTTAGGATTATAACACCAAAAAAAATTAAACATTGACCTGGAAACTGGCTTTTTTTTGCTGTCCGAAGTCCATTTTCTCAATGTTAACTTGATTTTTCAAAAACTAATTTACATTATTCATATAAAGAAATAAATGTTACTTATTATATATGGAATTATCTACCATATGTAGATATTTTTAAAACAAAAAACATATTATTAAGTGTCAATATTGAGTTGTAAAGGTCTGTCCTAGAACTGTGTCATGAGTGTTACTGTTTTTTGTTTTAATTATTTAAAAATAGATGGCACTGTGATCTACAAGCTTTTGGTGTTTATTACTCTTTCCCTAAACTAGTGCAACACAGTACATGTGCTTTTGTTGAATTTTGTTGATTGATTTAAGAAATATTGGGAAAAACAAGGCAAAGAAAGGTGAGTATTTTTATTAATCATCATGAGTGTTACCTTACTTTTTATAACTAATTATTAGATAAGATAAGTTTATTTTTAATATGTAATTAGAACATGAATTTGTTATTTATTAAGCCTAACAAGTTGCTTCTGTATTGACTATTACTATGGAATAAAATTAGTATAGTATACTTTTGTCATGAGTGTTACTTGTCATGAGTGTTACTTTTCTATGGATAACACTCATGACAAATAAGTAACACTCGTGATGAAATTGTGAAAAATCAATTTGTATGAAATTCAATTGCATATTTGCCCAAAACCAAAAGTAACAAATAAAGATTTTTTTTTAGTATGTTTGATTGCTATTTTATAAAAATCTATGCATCATATTTGTTATTCTAACAGTTTTATTTCTTGAGGACTAAAAATATTTTTTCTTTTTTAAGATGCCACCATGCAAAAAAAATGAAAAGGCATTATCAGCAGCAGAAAAGCAAAAAAGATACAGAGCAAAAAGAAGACAAGATGCATAGAGAGAATCTTAATATACAGAAAAACACAAAATAAGAAATGCAAAGAGAAAGAAAGTTAGTGAAATGACTAGCCGTGAACACAGGCAGGTAAAGAGAAGATGGAAGATTTCTACTGCAGCTTCTAGAGAAAGAAAAGCTTTGAAAGCTAATTTCGAATCTCCCTCACAGTTAAAAAGCACACCAGTTTCTGCACAACTAAAAAGCAGACAGAAAGGACAAGGAAGAAAATGTATCTTAAAAAATAGATCTAAAACTGTAAGATTAAATACAAAAATGAAAGAAAAAATACAGGAGTTGCAGAAGTTATTAGATGAAAAATCAAAGAAAATTGAGAAATATAGAAAAAGGTATGCAAGGGAAGTGACAAGAAAAAGCACTATAGTTGAAACTCCTAGATCAAAAACAAAAAAATTGATGAAAAATTTGGGAATAAGGAAATGAAACATGAAGCTGCAAAAAAGCTGGTATTTCATGATATTTTGGTATCAAATTTGAAAACAACTTATAGAAGACTACCTAATGCTAATGATAAGAAAATGATTGGGAGAATTATGTCATCAAAGCTATGTCAGAAATATAAAATGCAAAGTAGAGCAGCTCACACTATTGGATTAAAATATAAAAAACGTACTGTGGTAAAAACTAAAGAAATCAAAGAAAAGTATGAGAAAATAGAACATTTTTTTTTACGTGATGATGTAAGTCATGCTACTGCAGGAAAGAAGGAAACTCGAACCAAAAATAAATTAAAGATGTAAAAAAGGTTTTTGTTAGATTCCATGAAAGTATTGTATAAAAAATTCTGTGATGAGAAAATAACTTCTGAACCTGTGTCATACACTTTGTTTACAAAATGTCGACCATTTTATGTTCTGAAGCCAACTGAGTATGACAGAGACACTTGTAGGCAACATGCAAATTTAGAGTTCATGGCTTGCAAACTACACCATCTGAAAGTTCTGCCTACTGCAAACCTGCATGTATTGACATCCTACTTAGCTTGTGATAAAAACAACTTTAACTGCATGTTCAATATATGTAAGAGTTGTAATCATAATACAATCCCAGTATTAGTTAAAGATCTGGACAGTAATACAACCTGGAGCAAAGTAAAAGAAGAAAGATATAGAACAAAGGATGGAAAAAAGTCATTGTTTTGTGTAAATGTGCAGAAAGTTGTAACACTTCATGGAACTGTTAATGAATTGAACAATTCCTTCCAAAGCCTGATGAAAGCATTCAAATCCCATTGTTATAAAATAAGACATCAAAACAAGTCTTTTAAGGAATGTAAAGAACATTTATCTGATACTGAGGCTGCAATAATTATTGATTTTTCAGAAAATTATAATTGCAAACTGCATGAGGAGATACAGAGTTACCACTTTGGGGCTTCACGACATCAGGTGACTCTTCACACAGGTGTGTTATAGATGAGGGATAAAAGCCCTTTCTCTTTCTCATCAATTTCCCCGAGCAACGAACATGGTCCACCTGGAATCTGGGCTCACCTCGAACCGGTTTTGGATTGGTTAAGAAAGGATTATCCAAATATACAAGTTCTTCACTTCTTTTCTGATGGGCCTTCTACCCAGTATAAACAAAAAGAGAACTTCTATCTTTTTACTACAATGATCTTTGATTTTAAATTTAAAGCAGCTACGTGGTCTTTCTTTGAATCTGGTCATGGCAAAGGAGCTGCTGATGGCGTTGGGGCAACGTTAAAGCGAACAGCAGATCAAATTGTAGCACATGGTACTGACATACCTGATGCAGAAACATTGTTCCATGTGTTACAAAATGAAAGATTAAAAGTGAAATTATTTTTATACCTCAAGACAAAGTTAATAATTATTTTCAGCGAATACCATCCAATCTCATGACAGTCAAAGGTACTCATTCCATTCACCAAGTATTAACTACAAATTCCGAGGTATTCTTTTACCGTGACGTATCATGTTTCTGCATGGAAAATGAATGGACATTAGGAAAGTTTTGCAAGTGCTTCCAATCTTTTAAAAAGATTGTGCTTAAAGAAGGGGTCAAACAAAAAAGATCACCAATTTACAGCACTGATGATGATGACACTTCAATGTCTTCCATTGATCTCGACAGCCCAGGAGTTAGTGGCTGTGAATCTAAGCTTCAACCTGGTGCTTATGTGCTGATTAAAGTTTTTAGGGATAAACCAAATAAAGTACAGTACCAATACGTTGGAGTTTGCCAAGAGTATGATGCTGTGGATGGAGAGCTTAAGGTTGCTTTTTTTAGAGTAACTGGTGAAAATGGGCAACTGTTTCGATTAATGGAGGAGGACATTTCATATGTAGAATTTGATCAGATTATAAGTATTTTGCTTAACCCCCAACTTGTAATGAAAGGCAACAGAGTTTATTATCGTTTCCCATTTCCAATTGATGTATTTGAAAAAGCATAACATGCTTTTATCTCTTTTTATCAAAGTGTTACCATTTGTGTCAAGAGTGTTACCATTTGTCATGAGTGTTACCTAGTAAATAAGCTCTAAAATAAAATAGAAAAAACCAAAACAAATCCATAATAACTCCACTAAAATTGTAGAATACTTAAGAGTAACATATTTTCATATTACTTTAAAACATCTTTTCTATTTCATTTACAATAGTGACAGGTAGTAAAAATATGATATCGGGTAACACACGTGACAATGAATATTGTGCATTTTTATTAAAAATTGATTATTTTTTTTATGTGATATAGTCAAAGGACAAATTTATTAATGAAATGTATCATTTTTGAAAAAATAAACCTTTTTATACTTTATAGAAATGTAGTCATGTTGTCCAGTAACACTCATGACATTGAAGCTCAAAGATTTACTTTCAAAGTTAAAAATCTCTGGTTATATGATGAATTAAGCACAAATATCATTGTATCCATAAAAATTGAGTATTTTCAGGTATGTATCCAAAAATAAATTGAACAGTTGATGACTTTCAATTTTGAAATTTTTCAAATGCTGTTTTGGCAATTTTTTTGAAAATGACCCAGATACATAATGAATTTTTTAAAGCAAAAATTCAATATCATTGCATTAAAACAAAAATTAAAATGTTAACACCACATTTGCATTCTCTAACAGATGGTATACACAAATGATAATTGTTTGGAAGCATTTAGCACATATACTCATTTCTTAAGACAAAAAAAAAAATGCTTAAGATTCAGTGACTGAAATTATTAGGGCTATTATTAGGTTAGGACAAAAAATAAGTGAAATTCATTTGATATTTAAAAAAATAATAATACATATAAATCTTACAATATTTTTGAAAATTGATAAAAGTAGTTAGAATTTACAGAGAGAAAATACTAAATTGATATTTTGCTTTCTATATTCAAAATATTAATTGAATTTTATGGAGAGATTAAGTTTGGGGTAAAAGGGATTAAGCTTCATGTATTAATCTTCAGAACCAGAAAACAAAATAAAGAGATAGAAGGTAAGGGGAAACTCTTTACTCTTTCAAGGATAGAAACATAAGTTTCTTCTTATACTATAAAATAAACATATATCCTGTAAAAAATTTTGCTAAAAAAATATTGACATTTCAGTAAACAGTGCAATTTTTTTTTATTTTATTTAATACATTTTCATATGCAGTTTAAACTTTTTGGGGAAAAACTCATCAAAGATTAAATAATAAGTTTTAAAAAAATGTATCCATCTTATGAGTGTATTTTTAAGAGCCAAATACAATAAACTCTTGAGTATTTAGACTAATGTGAAAGAAGTGTAGTCTGGATAGCAAAAAATATGGATAGGCCGAAATTCTAAGAAATATATTTCTTTATCAAAAATAGAAGTTAAATTTTCATACCAAAACTTATTGTCATAATACGAATTTTCTTACTTCTTATTGAAAATTAAGTCATTCATTTATCTCAAATCAAGTATAACATAAAGGCGGCAGAAGCTTGATGAATCACAGAAGTTGTTACTGACAACATAATGGCTTAAAATGGAAGGTTTTGTGCTGGCGGTTTAAAAATATTTATATACTGCACTGCACATTTCAAAAATTTATAACATAAAAAGTAATTTAAAAGATACGAACTGTTCACATTTTAACATAAATTCTACAATACCCAACTCAAATGCAGAAAACACCAGAAATGCTAACGTAAATAGTAGGCCTTATTCTTAAGAAAGTTGTTTTGAACAGATTTTATTTTTCACTGATAAATGGCTGCATGGATATGAAAAAGTAGCTCTAACACTGCTCTTTTCCTATCACCACTTGTATTTTGCACAAAACCACTAAGAGGAACATACCAGATACCTACATCCACTGCTTTGGCCATGTTGCTAATGCAACAACCTTGCTTTCATAATTTAATTACAATAAAAGAAAGCTAGGCTGGATAATATAGAAGACAGATAATTGCAAACTGGATACTGAGGAGTGATTTTATAACTAAAAAAATCTGATTACTTGATTATCTCAAGATGAAACAGCTATAATTTAAGTAACTTTGAACCTCTTTAAACAAATTTCAGCCAAATGTTTCCCCCTTTCTTTTCAAAAGAAAAGAAGGGGGGGAATCAAATCCATAAACTTACCTTTGGCCAGGACATGAGCTTTCTTCATGTAAGCAGTTAAATTATCAGCTACAAGAATAACTAATGAGTGATGTTGTTGCAGGCGATTAATGACTTCATGGCGATAAAACATGTGTGGGGATCTCTGTGCATGATTAAAATTTGGAGGAGCTTCAGAATACAAATTACAGATTTCTCGGATCTGCTTCAGGGCTGGAAGAACCCAACTGTCGACTTTAAGTTCCTCAACACATCTATCCAACCAATGAGTTTTTTGGGAATCTCGATCCTAGCAGAAAAAAAATACATATGTATATATATTTTTCAATATCATGAATCAAATAAAGAACACAAGATCAAAATGCTAAATTTATTCACATCCCTATTAAAACAAATATTTAAATTCAATTCTTAGAAATAAATTTTAAAACAATTTATTTAAAAAGCCCAAAAATTTCCAGAGTATTAAAAAAAAAAAGAGTGCAGGTTTGAAAATCAAACTCTTTTATCATATTATACTGTCTTCATATAACAGCAGTATTAAAAATTTATGAAATATGCGGCATAAATTATCTCCACTGCAAAAGAATGGTTGGATATTCTTTTAATGGAAAAATTCAGATTAAAAAAAGAAAGAAACTCTTTGCATATATATTGTTTATATATAACAGAAATCATAGCTCTGGGGGTACATAAATAAATTCATCCCTATTTCCTTTTTTTAAAGTCTTAAATGTTTTTGAAGAGAAATAAAATAAGATTAGGAATAAAGGATTTTAAAAAAATATTCAATACATTTACAGAAAACAGTGCTATTTTGAGATGAAACTCAAATTTGAGAAGTGACAACTCATGAGAATTAAACCTGGAACTTCAATTCAATATCAGTAAGAGGAAACATACAACTCTTAACAGATTTAGCCTGTATATAATCTTTCTACACCGCTATGATTCTTATCATCCACCATTTCCTATGGAATTAGTCTCGAACCCAAGTCTTTCCATTCACAAATCTAGGAGTTGGAATTGAAAAATTAAAAAAGTTTTTACTCTTTTTAAACTAAGGAATACGGTCCCAAGAAAAAAACATTTCCTCATTAACTCCCCTCCTCTCAAATATATATTTTTAGATTTTAATTTTTCCAAGAAAATTAAAATGTATTATTAGTAAAGAAAGAGAAGAAGAAAATACAGAATTACCTGTGAACAGCTATAATCTAAAATTTTCACATGCGCAGTTAGTGCTTGATCCATAATATCAGTAGGAACATCATTACTATGTGCTAAACTCCATAGCAAATTTAACACCTAAAAAATAAGACATATTTTTTTTAATTATTATTTTCCAGTTGACATGGTCATAATAAAGACTGGATATTAAAATATTAGATACTCAAAGCAGTGTATCATTTTGGAACTTCACTAAACAGAATTTTTTCAATGAAACCAAAATTAATTCATAATTACTTAATATATAAATTTGATAAAATTGAATATATTATCAATAGATTAACAATAGATTTATGTATATGATCTATTAACAACTATCAAGCATGCTAATAATTTAGTATTGAATCTAACCAAAACATCTGCAATCTTGCATCATCAGTGAAAATTCTTAATGCAAAAAACAATATAAAGTTTCATTTCTTAATTCTCAAATATATATTATGATAAGCTAATGCTCCCTGACAACTGATTTTAAATTGTACATTTTTCATGAAAATTTAAGTTTTCATATATATTAATTATTCAGTAAAAAGCTGAAGTGTAAAAACAACAACACAATACATTTAAGAAATACATTCAAAGAAACAATATAAAGAAAATTAAATTTTATCTGATTTAACTATTAAAATAAAATTATTACTGAAGGATCTTACTACCAAATTCAGCATTTGATTAATAAACTGGTGATTATCAAAATAATGGAAAACCCTTAGATTTATAAAGAATCCTTTATTAGTATAGTGTAGGACTACCTTTGGAATGTAATACAGCTTAGATTCACCTGGGAATTGATTCATATAAGTGCTTAATAGTGTTTAGAAGATTATGGTACCATTCATTATGATGATATAGCAAAAGTTCGGGAAGAAGTGCCAATTTTGCATGGAAACTGTAAAAGAGGCCATAATAGTTTAATTATATTGAGGACTGATGACAGTATGAGCAAAAGCAGGTGTCTAATTTCATCCTTATGTTTATCAAATCATGATAAGACAAGTCTTGCTGAATAGATAAGTACATTATCATACTAGAAAAATTACATCGCTAGAAGGTAAAATTGGCCTCTAGAATGGACCTGGTCAGCTAAAATTTCACTATATTTTTCCCAAGTGAGCCTTTCTTTCAGGGTTACGATTAGACCAGCACAAAACAACAATATGTATATCCCCATATCATAACAAATCCACCTTCATGTTTGACAGTTGGAAGAAGATAATCAAGATCATACACTTGTGCAGGTTGCCCTCCAAACATGCACCTGTCCTGTTGTAACAAAATTGTGAAATACAACTCATTACTCCATCTTATTTTCTTCAATTTATCAATCATCCAAGTTTTGCGAGTGTGACACTTCTATATATGTTCAAAATTAACATCTGTGACAAGTTGCAAGGGAATTGCTCTTCTTCCCTGAACTCACTGAAGGTGCTTTCTAAATGTAATCATTGACATTGGAGAACGCAGATGGATATTGAACTCCGTGATGACTTTTGTCGCAGTTGTTCATTTTTTAGACATTACAATGCGCTTCAACCCCTAGGTCATTTTCACTGAATTCTTTTGTCCAATATTTTGCTTTGCAGAGCTTATTTTAGTTCCCTATGTGCATGCTGTCATGATTTTAGATACAGTACATTAGCTCCAGCTAGACAGGCTCTTATAATTTGGTCTTGTTGAAAATCTAAAAGGTCCAACAACTTAAACATTTGAAAAAAAAAAAAAAAAAAAAACATTACAGAATTTTAATGAAGTTAAGACATACACACTATATATATATAATAAGCATTTACTTTATGTGTTGAAAGCAGATAGCAGAGTAGTCACCGAAACCATGGAGATAATTTGGATAATTAAATTCCTCATATATTACAATGTCTGCCTCATACTTTATTTTATTTTTATCATGATATTCTATTGCATTACTTTCTAGCTTCTACTGGAGTATAGAGTTGATTTTGAGTTATGGGAGAAGGATAAAGTAAAGTGGCAAATATGTAGGAGGAAACTAACTATCCAAATCGTAGAAAATTATCTCCATGATTTTGGACACAACTCTGCACCTGCTTTCAACACATAAAGTATATGCTTTATATTAAGTAAAGCATTTAAATTATTTGACGAAAGCAGATAGCAGAGTAATGGCCAAAATCACGGAGAAGACAAGTTGAATTTTTAAGTTCGTTTTATTCCATCATGGGAAGCAGTCGTTATTTAGAAGCTGATAGACAAAACATGCCCGATAGCAGCTCGACAGACAAGTAAAGAAGGGAGGGAAAACATTATCCCTGGTCTCAAATAGCATAAGATTTTGATAGGGAAAATATTTTTCACACTGCTTTTGTACAATGAGATTTTGATAGGAATTCCTGGACACATACTGAAACAGGCAAGTGAAACACAGGGATTTTTTAATGGAATTTGTTATGGAATTTAATGGAAGCTGGCAAATTTCTATTCCTACACTTGGAGTGTGGGAAAGTAGGCAACGTTTAGCTGTTTCAACAATTTTACACAGCTTCTGTTGAATTAATTTACTAGAACAAGTGGAATGGGTCAGGAAATAAGAGAATATTTTAGAATGAAGTTACTATGGACTAAATTAGTATAAAAGTTTAGAACCTATAGGCTAAATTAAGATAGGGCTTTGGAAATTAATTAGGATTCAAATTTAGAGTTTAAAATATTATATATATATATATGATGACTATTGTTATATTTTAATGTTTACAGAACATATTAAAAAATGTCACTGTTATTCACAGGTGTTTCCATTATTTTGATAATCACCTTTATATCGATTATTTTTCATTAAAAAAATGTAGCTATTAAAAGCCAAGATTATTCAAGACAAATTTCAAAATTAAATTTTAATATCTTAGGCAAGTTACCTTATGAGCCATCACTCCATCTTTATCATCTTCAGCAAGCCTTCTTATTAACTCCAACAATTTTTCTCTTTGTTTCTTGCTTGCATTGGTCCAACTAGTCTGGAAAATGAAACCGTAAAATTATAAAATGAGCTCTTAATTTTAGTACTAAAATAATTTTTAACAAACTAAGCAAGAAACTTACCTGAAAGCACTCAAACAAATGATCAAGTTGTTCAGGGGTGAAATCCCATGCTAATTTAGCAAGTAGGTCATGAACATTTTTTACAATTGCTTCATGCTTCCCCGATTGAGCTGCCCAAATGTCGTCTAAATCTTCTAGAGTCAGACTTTTTTCTTTTATCACAAATCTAAGAATCTTTTCTAATTTTTCAACATACTAGAAAAGGAAAACATTCTTAATTCTATGTTGCACTTTAACCAAACAGACAGAATCATATTGTTACTGGTATTAAAATATATAATAAGTAGATCGTGATGAAATTATGTGTAAAAAAAGCTATAATTTTGTTTTAAATTCTAATGTTTAAAAGTTATAATAAAATTTTAATAAAGTTATAATAAAAAGTATCTTTATTACAAAGTATAAAAAAGTTAGGATTTTGTTTCAAACAAGAAACAAAATTATAACTTTTTCCCCATCAGTTTATAATTTCATATTACCTCATTTCAAAATATTATTTTAACTCTGAAATAAATATTATTACTAAATTTTGTGAAAAAAAATCACCTAGAATGCAATAAAAATCTTTTTAAAAAAACCTAAACAAATAGATTGAAAAACTGACTTGCACCAGTCTTTTCATGAATTGATTGTGGGTTTTCTTTAAATTAAGTACAGCACTAACTGCTACATTTTTTTTGCAATTTATTTAAACAATTAAGAATAAAATATGTACAATAATGCACATCAATTCATAAATTCACCACATACAACAGCCTGAGGTATGATAGAAAAACGTACACTCTAAAGAATTTTATACCGAAAAAGCACTCAGTTACTTTGTTTAGATATTTAGTAAAAAAACTATCTCATTCTAAAAAAGCATTAAGTTTTTTTTAGCACTTGTTTCTGAAAAAAAGTCTCAATGTGAATAAGTAGCATGTGAATGTTAAAACATGTTATAAATGTGAAAACACTATTTTTTTGTGGCAATATGCATGAAATACAATTATTACTTTACTTATTTTACTCATGCATATATTATGCAATAAATAAATGATTAAAATACAAACGTTAATGATCAAAATACTTTAGCTAAAAAAAAAAACATTTCCTGCTAAAAAGGGGGGAAACTTGAAATAGAATAACAGAATATATTTTGGTATTACACAATTTAAATTTTCAGAAAAAAAAAAAAAACTAGTAATCAAAATTGGTAAAAATTTATGCGATAGCTGGGACTGAATATTTGAAGTTAATTGATTTTGTTGGGCTTAAGATTGGTTGGGGCAATATGTAGAATAGAAGAAAGGTTCTTATCTACTATTCTATTTCTTATTTTTGATTCGTTTAAATTCATTAGTGAGAACGTTAGCGCACAAATGTATGTGATGCTAATGAAATTTGCACATGCAGCTCCATTTTGCTTTAAGCACGAAAATTCCTCAGGTAAGTCTTTATAAAATTCTCATATCGATGCAAAATGTTTATGCTTTTCTCATAATGCTGATTAACGTCTTTTGCCACTGCAATCTTGCAAGTACATATTAAACTTGTGACAGTAACACTGAACTAGGTAAAACAATATTTATCTGTCCATGAATCTTAAATATCTGATTTTGAAAATTCTTTCCTTTTCTCTCTCATTTTACTAAAATATTTCTACATGCCTTTATAAAATAAATGGTACTAAATTAAAAATGCAGAATCAAAGGAGAATATCAAACAAGTTCTGTGACTGTGATTATGAAGCAACCAATCTGCTAGCAAAACCAAGCTATGTTATTTATTAAAAGGAACGGCGTGATCATGTCCGCTGGTTTCTGCTATACGAAAACTCGTATTCATAGATAGCCATGAAGGGAACAAACCGAAAAGCCGCATAATAAAAAATATATAAACTTAATGAAAAACTATTAATTATTTATTTTTCATATAAGATTCCCACCCCTTGTTTTTTGAAAAACTCTCATTTCATTTTAAATCAATCTTATCTTATTAACAATATTCACAGTCCAACTACAAAGGCTACATGGGCCAATTTTGACCCATCGGTCATAGGTTGTGGATCCCTGTCTAATGCATATACAACAGAAGTTTAATTATTCTTTTTTAACCCCTCTTAAAATCATTCTTATAATATACAAAAATAGACAAAATGAAACTTGAAAAATATCTGATATTTCATTCAGCATATCTTAAAATTTTTACCTGAGGTTGGTGAAGACTATCCCTGAGAACAATTTGGAGAACTTTATTTTCTTTAATCCATTCCTATGATTAAAATAGTATTGTTTTTAATAGACATTCTTGTATAGCATTGAAAAGAGCAAAATAATCAAATAGATTGTTACATTTTATTAAAAATTGAATAAAAACTTTTTAATCGCAGAAATAAAAGGATTTTCTTTTTGAATTGAACATTTTTATTCCAAAATCAATTAATTTGGATACTAAGCATTATATTTTTGCTATGAAATGAACTCTTTATTGGTTATTAAATAAAATGATAGATAATTAATGAACATAAGTTACTTTTCTTTAAAGATAATTTTAACTAGCTTCCATTAAAATATTATATATATATATAATATTTTAATGGAAGC
>JAOUZG010044942.1:1965507-2000081 GCA_026289955.1 Argiope argentata | reverse complement strand
TATATATATATATATATATATATATATATAAAGTAAGGTTGGAATGTTTTAATTACTACATTTTGCTCTGAAAGTTAAGGATAGGTTAGAACTTATTTTTAAGTTTTTATTATATAACTTTAAACAAATAAAATATTTCTATATTTTATAAAACATTTTTTAAAACCTTTTAAAGCAATGTATGGTAATTTCTTTAAAGAAATTAAATTGATTACAAAAAAAATTTATTATAAAAAATGACCCTTACTGCCACTCTTTCTGCTGTTAACCAGTCTTCCTCGTCTGGATTAGCATGCCTATGTGTGTAAAATGATACACCTGCTATAACTTTATTGACTTCATTGAGAGCATTCATTTTCCCATTGAATGATGAAATTTGAAGTAACCTATAATCAATAAATATATTTTTTTAATAAGAAATATAACTGTTAGTTAAATTCTAATACAAGAAAGCACACAATGAAATTTCTAAAAAAATTATCAAAAATTTTAAACTATTAGAACAATGTACATGGTTTTTAAGATCATGTAAATTAGTTAGAAAATAAAAAGTAGCACAAACCTAAGAATCATTTTCAATCGAAATGTTTCTAAGTTTTTAACAGTTGTTTCCTGGTTGGGGACTTTTGCAGCCAAACACTTTAGAGCTTTAACTATTCCCGATAATGCATCATTTTTTGTCTCATTTTTGGCCTCTTTCTTCAGTTCCTCATCAGTTAAATTGTCCAAAAAAGATGGCACTATTTCAACTATTGGCATAAAATATTTTTCTATAGTATGAACAGTGAGCAAATCATGGCACATCCCAAATGGCCTGAAATATGAAAAAATATTACTCAATTACAAAACGAAAGAAAAAATGTATTTAAGAACACAAATCTAAATAATAATATAATTCAATATTCTCCTAATCTATATAAATAAAAATGAATTGCTAAATGTGTTGCTAAGTGCAAAACTTGAGAATGGCTAGACAAATGCAGCCTATTTCTTTAAATATTTTCATTAAGACATGATGAAGGTTCTTAAGAGAAAAAATGGAAAAACTGTGAAGAAAATAGTAAAAATGACACTCTTCTTACTTTCCCGGCAAAAATCTTCATTTCCTCAATGAAAAACTGAGTAAGACTTCACTCTCCCTCCCTAGCTAATGAGGTTAGGCTTAACATGTTTTTGACCTATTACTTCAGACAATTTTGTTTAAATTCTGAAGTGTCTAATGCATTTAAAACTAAACAATGCCAATTAATCAATTTTTTGGATTCATTTTTAAGTACTTTTAAATCAAAATATAACATAATAAAGAAAATAAAAATTTTCTCTATTGCATTACTCCAACTGGAATGTAAAATTTGCATTATCTTAATTGGTGTTGAAAATTCATGTATGTGTATGGTGTTGTAATTGTTGACAACTGATTTGTTATATTTTGATTATAAGTTTTAAAAAATATGTCCAGAATACTGTTTTAGCTATTTCAATCTTGACCGATAAATAAAATAGCCTTGACTTGATTTTTAAAAAATACTGGTTTTATTTACGGCTTTGCTTTATTTCAGGTACACACTGTAAATAAATTATATTTAAATTGGTTGTGTGCTTTTTCATGTATACAAAGTTGGAGGTAAAAGCTACAATACAAATAAAAGTTGTAGGTAACAGAATTATTTATAAAAAAAAATGTATATTAGTTTAAATATTGAGATTATATATTAAAATAGTTTTAACAGCAAATGTTCAATAAATACTAGTTATAAAAAAATTCCTATTTTAATACTTCATTAAATAAAAATTTTACAATTATATTAATCATGAAAATTAAAAACATGCCTTATTAAAATTCTTCAATAAAAATTAAGACAAATATTGTGTTTATTGGTTTTCTAACAAGGCAAAAAAAAAAAAAATGACACAGAGCAACTGAATTTAACATAGACACATTTAAGGTAAAAACGTGCATTTTAAAGAATTTTTTAAATCATAATTTTAATCAAAATTAGACAACAGTTTGACATTTTTCTATAGAAATCTCCATAAATATTAACAAGAAAAATTGAATTTAAGCAAATATTTTTTAAATCATCACCTTATTGATACAAATTCTTTAATTTCTGCATTTCTCTTAGTTTCATTTGTTATTTTCTATATCTTACAAAAAAATTTATGCTTAATTTATAATAAGATTTACTATAAGACTGTACAGCAAACTTTTTTGAAATTTAAAAATAATCATTAACTATAAATTATTCAATTGCAAATTTATTTCAAATTGTTATTTATTACAAATAATTCTTTACTTAGAAACAACTCATGAAAATTTATCATCAAGAAATTTCACATACTGCAGATTATTTTGAATTAGAATAGAAAATGTTAGTAATTTTTATTATCTAATATAATTTTCCTCTGAACACAATGTTAGACAGTTCTTAAATTAAACTTATAATGTAATTTGATTGAGAATGTCATACATTTACAAATAATACTGTTGTTCTGTTTATTATTTTAAAGGATTCTTTTAAAGCAAAAATTGCATCTATGGTTTTGATACACTGCAAATAAAGCTGATTTCATTATAAATTTTTACCTTCACCCTTATTCTTAATGTAAAAATATTCTTATAAGTTAATAATTTTCTGTATTTTTTTAATCACTCATGAATACCATTATTAAAATAATATCTACTTCTGTTTTTACCATGACTTTTCAAAAAAATTATTATTATAGATATGCCAGATAAGAGTAAATCCAATATGAGAAATGTTGGTTTTAGAAATGTTTTTATAAGATATCAATTATAACCATGCATACCTTATAAGAGCAGCTATGACGGGAACTGAAATAGCATTATCACTCTGAAAACGTTCCAAAAGAAGAGTGAACCCTCCAAGATTACCAAATTTATTAATTAAATCAACCAGCCAGCCCTGAAACACAAATATATATTTTTTAAAAAAAACATATTTCATAAAATGGTCTTCATGAAATTAGAATGACTCATTAAAGATTTCTTTTTAATATAAAAGTGATAAATATAAAGATGATATATATGAAAAATATAAGAGTGGTATAAATATGAAAAAAATAATTATAAATATGAAAAATATAAAAGTGGTATTTAACCCATCAATACTCAATTTAATTTTAAAATTACAATAAACTTCTTTAAGCATTATCCTAAAAATAAAGTACCAATTATTTTTTTAAAAAAAAACGAAAACTCATTGACAATTGAGTTGACAATGGCAAATGGGTTAAAAAGTAAAAATTCATTATTAAATCAGCTGAAAAGTTTTAAGAATTTGGTAAAGCATATTTGCTCTTTAGACAAAAGAAGAGTTTGGTTTTAACAGTGATATCACTTTTCTCTTTACAGAAATAAAGAGAAAATAAATAATTATTAATATATTTTATATAAAGAGAATACTTGTGTTAATTATAAGTTAACTTCTGACTCAATTCCAGTTACATTAAGTTTCAATGGTACCAATCCATATAATAATCATTATGATGAATAATAATTTCAAATTACTATGTCTTTCATAAAATGCATTTTTAATTGCTGTATTCAAACCATTTGTAATAGTATATATTAATAATTTTTATTTAAAGTTAAGAAAATAAATTAAGCAAGATTATTTTATTATCAAATATTTTTTTATTATTATTATTACAATTTTTTTGACTCTTAAAACATTAAAAAATTTCCCATTCTCTTACATTAAAAATTCCCATTGTTGCAGAAATGCCCTATATAACATGAATTAGTTGCTAAAATGTTTTGAGGTTTCCCAAATATAAGGGGAAATAAATAATGAATTACGCTAAATATTTTATCCATTAAGAATTTTTCAGTAATTTTTTCCATCAAATGTATTAATAAATTCTAAAAATAGTGCTAAATACATAAAAAGAAATTTTTATTAGCTGTTAGGGGAGTATAATTTCATACATCTAGCATTGAGGAAGAACCTAATAATAAATAGAAAAATGCCTAAAAACCATTTTGAAATATTTTCAAGTATTTCTTTTTCTAAAAGGTAACCTGACAGGGAGCTTAAAATGAAAAAGCTAATTCAGAATTATATATATATACATTAACCTCAACAAAAGTTATAAAAATAATTAGCTATCTTTTCTTCAGTAAATCTTAAAACAGAAAGGGGTGGGAGAGCAGATAAATAGTTATGAAATCTATGTACAAGAATATCACAGAGTTTTTAGTATTGCGAGTGCAGGTACTCGACGGACACAAGCAAAAAAATCACCAAAAAAATTTGGCTGAACTCTACATTATTTGGCGATTTTTTGCTTTAAAATCGCTATAAGAAATTTGGCAGAATTCCACATTATTTGATGATTTTTCACTTGCGCCTGGTTAACCGAAAAGTGCCAAAGATAATTGTTTTTTTTTGTCAGACTGTTAAAAAAAAAAAAAAGACTATATTTTAACCACCATTATTTATGTTGGCTAATAAAAATACTTTACTATTGTGTTTATTAGCATAACTTTTACATTATTCAAATCTTACAACAGGCCAATGCATGAAAATTACTTTTCAGGCAGTACTGTGGCTACTGACAAAATAAAATGCAACTAAAAGATGGCATCTTAGGTAAAATAATTACATCTCTCTTCTTAAACACTAATTAAATAAAGAAGATTACTCGGATATGCCATCTTTAAAAAAATACTTTATCTCGGTAAATTGCACCAAAAATTTTAATTTTCAATAATTCATTTATTTAACTTTACACTTTCCATAATCTAACAAAATTCTACTTACTTTAGGTGTTCTTAGGTCTGGTGGTCGAGCGAAAATCTCTTCATCGGGTAATTGGGAACCAGTTGGGACAGACTCAGAAGGTCTTGTTCCATTAAATGTATGAAATCTTAAAAGCATAAAGAAATATATTATTTATCAATCAACTATATACACAAAAGAAAACCAAATAATGTACATTGATTAAAAAAAGTTGAACTGTTCTATTAAATGAAAATAGGTTAAACTTACTTGCTATTTGGATTAAGTACCATTGCTAATAATTCAAGCAAAGGTAAACAGTCTTGATTTAATTTCAGTACACAGAGTTGGACTAAATGTTCACAATTTTTCATAATGCACCTCTGAAAAATTTAAATAATGCAGTAAAAATTTCTATGAAGAATACATAAGTTAATATAAATAACAGCAGTTTTTCTGTAATGAATTGGCAGCTGACCTTTGACCTCAAAACAGATTATTTGATAAGAGGAGATAAAAGTACCGAACTAAGAGTGTACCGTGAAAAATAATATGACATTAAAAATGATTATAGAGAAATATATGAATTTATTCTTTTCTTCTTATTACAGACATCTTCAATCACATTATAAAGAAGTAAAATTGATTCCAATTTCACGAAATTTTGATTCACATTTATAATTCCCAACTTATCACAATAAATTTGTTATATGTCATAGCTGCTGATATTCATCAGATGTGGACAATATTCAAAATCATTAGCCAATCTTAACTTAAAGATGTTTAAATTCTACTTAAGAAGGAAAAATGAATAAATTCTTCAACATACATGTATTTCAAATTTCCATCCACTAACAGCTTCATCTGTAAGAATTTTTGTGAATGATATAGTCAGCCCATCTCTATAAAATCGTTGACAGGCTTCAGAACGTGTATCTAAACCTGAAAAAAATTACACAAGTAAATTTAACCAGTCTTTCCAAATTGATAATACAGTAAAATTCATTCCTGGATATTATTGCATAGTGTGAAACAAATTTTTCCTGTAAAAATTTAGGTAAAATAAGAGAATGCATTCCATTATGAATATTATATTATATATAATGAAATCTGTTTTAATCTTTAAATTGAAAGAAAGTTACAGAATTGTGTTCAAAAAAATCATTAGGGAGAAAATAAACTGACTTTTCAATTTCACACTGCACATAGCAAAATAGAAGAAAAAGATTACAAGGCATAATATAGTATGAACATTGTATCTCTGGTCTTATATACTGACTTTTCAATTTCACACTGCACACAGCAAAATAGAAGAAAAGGATTACAAGGCATAATACAGTATGAACATTGTATCTCTGGTCTTATATACTATGATTTTCTCATAAATCATACACATGTAGACTTCTGAGAGGAATTCTAACAGGCATTAACTTTATGTTGATCTTAGACTAGGAAAACAGAGGATTTTTTTAAAAGAATCTAGTTATATAAGTGATTTATTATCCATCCACTCCACATGTGGAATGGATCAGGAAATAATAAAACATTTTAGAATGATGTTACTATAAACTGAATGAAAACAAGACTTAGGGAATTAATTTAAAATATCATTTATATAACTCTAATTTTAAATGTAATTATTTATTCCCAAAGTTTCTTCTCAATTTATCTCATAGTAGTTTCCTTCTAAAAGGTTATTTCCTGATCCAATAATATGTCAAATAAAGTATCATAAAGGTAATGCACAATTGAGTCCAAGTGCAGAATGGATGGATAAAAAAAAATCACTGGTGTAAATATTCTTTTATGGGATTCCTTTGATGAGTAATAAATTACTTATATATAAAATTTTTTTATTAATAATCTTGTTTATGGTGTCAAGGTCAAATGTATCAAAATTAACATCAGAAATCCACATGTGTGTGATTTATGAGAATATAATACTATATAAGACAAGAGATACATGGAACTGGCTTTTTTCTACCTTCTTTCTCAATGTAAGCCTAGAGCTGTTGTGTGCTGTGCAGCGTACTTCTAGAGTTGGATTTTTCTACCTTCTTTCTCAATATAAGCCTAGAGCTGTTGTGTGCTGTGCAGCGTACTTCTAGAGTTGGATGGAATAAATCGACATTAAAAAGACAGTATGTGTTTATTTGAGGATGTTTGGCCACAACTATGAAAATTTCTTTCAATTCTAAATTCATTATAGATAACATTACATTATTAGTCAACAGGATGGTTTTCTGTGTGCTTCAGAAGGAATTGAAATTAAACCTGCAGCAAAACAAAATATGTTTTCCTACGCATTTTCAAAGGGTGAAATTCCTCAGATGTCCATACCAGGATGCTATATCAGAGCTTTCCTGGCCTTCTGTAATCCAGGGTCCTTCCACAATGGTGAAGTTTGTCAATTTCTTCAGAAATACTCAATGCTATACCTGTTGTAACCTGAGACCTCCTTAGACATACCTTTCTGCTGTCCAATACCTTTGCGTTCATCACATTCATTTACAAGTATTCTGACAAAATGTAAAAGAGGACAGCTTAATGACTGTCAGAGGCGATAATATTACTCCTGTCATTTACTACTATTATTCTTATTATCTTGTGTCCTCATTTAGTATAAAAGAATCTTGGTCAGTTACTTATTTTCATCCACAAAGCTAGCATACATATTAAAAGCTTAGAGTTAATAAAAATTATTTTAATTGAGTTAATCATCTTTCATTAATTTAATAGCACGTATAATAAATTTCAAATGTAATAAACATTAATATTATGCATACATTTTAAATAATAGACTTGAAAATAATGAAAAACATAATATTTTGAAAAATATAAAAAGTGTTAGCAATTATATAGAAATTTAATTTTAAAAATGCAATTTGAAACAAACTACAAAATGAAATTCTTGACTTTTATTGTTGAGCCAGAAAACACTATTCACTATTTGAAGATTCCACAAGGCACTTCTGAATTTTGAGCACTGGACACACAAACCACATTCCATAATTCTTGGCAAAGCAAAAGGATGAAACTTAAGATGAGGAGCACACAAAGGAGGGTATAAACACAAAGATATTGGACAGCAGAGAGGTATGTCTGAGGTTACTGCAGGTTTGAGTATTCCAAAGGAAATGGACGAACTTCAGTGTTGTGGAATGACAGTGGATTACGGAAGGTCAAAAAAAGCTCCGCTGTAGCATGTTGGTATGGACATCCGAGGAATTTCGTAGTTTGAAAATGCGTAGGAAAACTTATTTTGTTTTTCTGCAGATTTAATTTTAATTCCCTTTGACGCACACAGAAAATCCTCCTGTCGACTAATAATGTTATATAATCCATATTAATTTTGATTGGAAAGCAGTTTGGAGAGTCATAGTAGAAATTCATCAAATAGACATACTGTCTTTTTATTTTATTCCAGCTCTACAAGTATGCTGCACAGCACTCAACACAGCCATTCTATGTTTACATGGTGAAAGAAGATTGTAATAGGGAAGATACATTTATCTCTGGTCTTATATACTATGATATTCTCTTAAATCACACACCTGTAGATTTCTGACATTAATTCTGATAACCCTGATAAGAGAAACAGTATTATTTTAGAATATTTGATTTATTACTCATAGATGGAAACCTCTAAAAGAATATTTACACCAGTGATTTATTATCCATCTACTGGGCAGGTGGACACAATTATGCATTATCTTTATAATACTTGTTTTAATTATTAAATAAGAATAGTGGAATTGATCAGGAAGTAACATTTTAGATTTAAGTTACTATGAACTAGATTAAGACAAAACTCTGGGAATTAATTGCATTTAAAATTAAAGTAAACACACACACACACACACACAATGTAGATTATTCATAATGCATGTTTCTTTTATACAAGATAATTGTGTTACGGCATTCTGTTTGGCTAAAAACTCTCGTAGTAAGACTAGGTGGGAAATATCTGATGATGAAATATTGCTTAATCACCAAATGATTGAGAAATAGAAAATTTATTCAAGAAAATGCTTAACTACAGGGGAAGGAGGGGGGAGGCACTCAGCTTGAATCAAAAATACATTACAGAGGAGAACAGAAACAGAGGCTAATACATTAAGACGCCATTTTGTGTGTTGCAAATACAAGAATTACATATTTTCAGTTTTAAAAAAATATAAATGCTTTTCATTTTCTAACTTATTTAACTGAAGCCTTCAGAAATTTAAAGAAAGGTCTCAGTTGAAACTAGAAAGCTCTTTATTGTGTAGGATTTGTCTTTATAGTGAACTGAGCATTAGTATCATTAATACAATAAAAACCTTTCTTCTTTGAAGAAAAATATTTTTTTCAAAGTTCGAACACTGTTCTGTCTTGTGAACAAAAGAAATTTAAATTTGATGAGAGCAACAAATATAATAAAACAGCAGAAGAGAAAGAATTGAAGGCAAAGAACACCATAAAAAAGATTAAGTATGGAATTAGGTTTACTTCTATTTGAGACAGCATGAGAATATGAAGAGCATGAAAATTTGTCTTTACTGATGGCCTAATGGTTTAGTTTAAAGCACAAGATGTCTCATTTTGAAACCCAATCAAATGACAAGAGCATTAGACATTTTTTTTCCAAACTGTATCAGCAGCTGAACATAAAACTCAATCAAATTAAGCAAGATTAAATAAAATCATGCAGTAGTTCCTTGATTGAATGAAGTTTCGAATTGTAGCTTTAAGTTGACATTTTATCACCAGGTCAACTGGTGACTTTTAAGAGAAACTGTATAATTTTTCGCACTTAAAAAATAATTTTTAAAACAACGCTACAGGGCCAACAAAAAAGCATATATTTCATCTTCTGGCAAGACAATGATCCAAAATATATGATTAAATTAGTCAAGTTATATCATTGCATTTCTTAATCTATATGACAGAAAATTTATAGAGAAAATAATCTGTTTAAAAATATGATGCAGAACCTAAAACAAAAGGAAAGACTGAACTAAAATTCTACAAGAGCGAGACTGCTGAAGAACTGAAGGAGTTCAAATCTAAGATTGCAAGCTTAACCAGAGTGAATGTATATGCATCTAAATGTTTGGTTGAGAACCTTTCTTTATATAATGGAAGAACTGAACAAATGTAGTAACAGTAAAAGACACAATAATTTAATTCATTATTACAAATGGATCTTCAAACTAGCAATAAACTACTTGCTATCAAACCTCTTGAATAATGTTTGTCTTCATAAAAGAACAGAAAAGCAGATATTATATTAACTCATGTATGCATTGGGTATACCAAATCCGCTCATCTTGTTACTAGTCGAATAACTATAAATCTGGGGCATTAGCTTCATAAGCCAGATAACATTTACGATACCAAAATCGACTTTAGAATTATGTTAATCTTACTCGGCTACTGGTTCTAGAGTCGTAGGTTTGTATAGCGACCTTCACTCAGTACATTTCAGTATTCACAGTATGATTGAAAAATGTACACAACATATTTTCCTAGAATGTTCAAATTATGATATTTAGCCTTAATTCTTAAGTTTAACTGCAATATCTTTCTTACGGGAAAGGATACCACATGCTCACCTTTTTTTATTTTTAAAGTTTGAAATTTGAGTTACTTATTTAAATCTTGATTGTATTTTCATGTATCTTTGTACACTATTTGATTTTTACAATGTTATATTGTTATTATTTAAACCCTAGTATGGCAAAGCACAAAACAAGAAATCACGACTCTTGACCAGAAAAAAATTATATCTACAATCATGAAATCAAAATTTTGTTTTATGTAAAAAACAAGTCATAAATTTGTTGTTTTAATAGTATATTCATTTTTGGAAATGGAGCAATGATTTTTGTCTGTGTGAAAAAGAATAATTACTTTAATGAAGCAGGAATCAAAATAACAAATAGTTTAATCAAAGAAATAAAGATTAATCTTTAAATTAAAATAATTTTTCAGCATAATAAATATACATTCTTTAATAACCATTATTCAAATAAATTCCATAATTAAGTAATAAGTATCCATACCTATTTTACTTAAATTAATTGAAGCGTCCAAAAGAACTTCCAGCTCTCCTTTAGGCAGAACAGGAACAACCCAACGAGGTCTGTTGATCATTTCGTCCAATCGTGCCAATTCTGCAACCGGAAAATCTGGTTCTTGTCCCTCTGGTAAATCAACCCCTTCATCTTGATCACCACTGCCATCACTTTCTGGTAACTATAAAAATAAGAGAATTTGTCACATTTAATCAATTTAGCCCAAAAATAACTTTAAATATCCCCAAAAAATTTATACTATTTCTCATTCTCAATATTTATTTACAAAATGTAATTAAACACTCAAACTAATTATATTCCACATTATCAGTGTTAAATCCAAAGGTTATGATCCCAAGTAGGGTTGGAGACGCAGTTTTGTATGGCAAAAACTTGAAAAGAAAAAAAAATTTAGATATTTTTTAAATATCTACAACCAAGAATGTTTAAGGAAATTATCTTGAAACAAATCTTTAGTTAAATTTAAGAAATATTTACTATTAATAATTCTTATTTTTCAACTTAGAAGGCATGATTAAAGTTTAGATAAAAACAGACTTAAGTTTATTAGAATGGAAATGGGTAGAGATTATAAAGCTCAGAGATAGGAAATATCTTTTTAAAAAAGTTAATAAAAAATAGATTTTTCTAAATTTGAAAAAAGTACGGCAAATTAAATTTATTACTACTTCCAGTATAAAAAACTGTATCACAACAGCTAGCTTACAACCAAATTAGGCAATTTTATATGAACATTTTTCTGCCAGTTCAAATGCCTTTTGTCATAAAATTTCTTATATATTCAGTGCACTTTTCTTTTCCTCCAATGTCCAGATAAACCATAAATCTAAATTGTATTTTCAGAATAGAATATTATGAATACAATACTCACAGAAATCTTGATCAACATCCAGAATATACATCTAATGGTAAAATGTTTCGAACAAAAACTCATATGTGAAGGAGGTATGTAAAAACTTAATTTTAAACAGTATCACATTTTTCAGTTTTTAAGTAAGAATGGATTCTTACATGCTAAAATGACATCGGTACGCAATATTAAAAGTAACAAAAACTAAGAATAAATAAATATATATATGCTCCGTTGACATGTTTCTTTAAGTATTCTATAAAGTATAAAGTAATTTTCACATCTAATATATATTGGGAATAAGAAAATCTATAATTAGTGTGAAAACACAAGAAATTTTTGCATTCAAAGTATTAAAAAACAGATATAGTGTATTTGCAAGATTCAGAAAGGAAATAATAGAATTCTTAGATTAGAATTTATGGGAGGGTGATGGTGTGTTTTATAAATGCCTATTAAGATAAAATTATGGTAAGCATACTAAGTTCTTAAAATAGAGTTAATACTTTTATCATTTTTTTGCAAGCAATAATAGTTTACAAAATAGAACATCAGCTTCTTCTGAAATGACTATCAATTCTTTAAGTATTAAATAAAGTACAGAATAAAATTTATAGCTGGTTATAAGAACCAAGATTATCTTTTTAAAAAAATTCGGCGGTTCAAAACAAAAATATTCTTTAGAAAAAAGAAAAAAAACAATTAGTCACATACTTTTTTTCTTTTTACAAATTAAATTTTTTTTATAAACATTTACTAAAAAGTATATTGATGAATTTCTAAATTGAATTTCAATGATTTAAAGACTTATTTTACAGATTTTTGAATTTTAAAAGATAAGCAATTGAAAGAAGACAGTGATTCGGTTCCCCCCCCCAAAAAAAAAGATAAGCTACATAATTTAATAAACTTGATATATGCTACACAGAAAGAAAATACTTACAACATTGGGACTAGGTACAGGATTATTTCTAGGTGGTTGTGTTGGAGCATTGTCCTGTGGAGAATCCCCTCCACCAATTTGGCCACCACGCATGACAATTGTCATGGCTGTAACTTTTCCCAAGCTCTAATACTTCTAAAAATTCCTAGCCACCACCAGCTTCTGTACATTTAAAGACCAGCATATGTATTTACTGGAAAGATGATTATTATTAGATGATATAAAAGTATAATTGATATGATAAGGAAAGACAATTTCTTATCAGAAAGAAACAAAAGTGATTCGTCACATATGCCAAACACTGAATGAATGTCTAATCTTTAGACTTAAAAGTTAAGACGTTCCTGTTATATTTTTGCATTACAGCTAAATTCAGCACAATCTCATTCAGATTTAAGCTAAAATTATATCGAATTCATAATGCAAAGACATTAATTCTGTCTTGTGAAAAAGAATTAAAAAAAAAATCCTCATTTTAAGAATGTTATAGATGATTAAGTCCAGCTAAATATAAAAAATTTGAAATGCGCCGACTTTGAAATATTACGGTTCAATTTCAAGTTCCAGAATTTCCGTTCCTTTAGAAATTTTATTCAAAAAGATCTCTGAAAAATTTACTATTTTTTAAAAATGTAAATAAACCCAGTATTACTGTAAACAGCTTTCTATGTATTTCAAAGATTAAAACAGCAAAAAAATAATTTTTTTTTATTTCAGCTGGATTCTTCAAACAAGAAACAGAATTAAGAATATTTTATAAGGCGCTCTTCATAATAGATTTTTCTCATTTTCCTTCAACAGTTTTACTAATCAAACACACATTCATAATATTTGTTCACTTAAAAACAAATATACAAACTGACAAATTAAAATATATCGAAACTCAGAGGAGGAATAAATAAGTATTGTCTTAATCATAAAGGTTTACACTTTTAGTTAAGAAGTACATTATTACAAGTTATTTAAAAATTCAATTTATAGGATTTTATGTAAAATGAAATTATCCATAAATGAAAAATAAGTGCTCAGAATTTAAAAATAAGATCACAAGGCTAATTTACTCAATGAATTTGAACAAAGCAAAAATAACAACAAATACTGACAAAATTAAAATTAGAGTTGAAAATTGTAGCCAAAATTCATAATTTCAACTTGTATTTTAAAATACGTTATATTTTATAGTTAGAGCTAAATATGGTCGCAAATACAAATTTCATGAATAAATTTTTATTTGCTATTTATATATATTATGGCCAGTTACATTTTATCGCATATTCCAAGAATAATTTTTATTAAATTATATTTCTAAAAGTCATAAAAATTGACAATGTATAAATCAAAAAACAGAACAGAATATTTAGAAGGTTAGCCAAAATAAAATTTCAAACATTTATATAAGAAGCATGATAGATTAATTATTCATAAATATTTTTTACTGTGAACAATATAGAAAATCCACTTTGTATTCATAAGAATCATTTTATAAGATTGGTACAATTTGTGACATATTTAAATTTTCAGGTATGAAATTCTGTTTCTTAAATTTGATTTATATATTTCAATATAACAAAAATATATAATTAAAAAAATTCTTTGGTGCTAAATTAATGTTATGCCTATATATATTCTTTATGTCGGCAGTATTTCTTAAAAAAATGAACTTAATAAACTTCACAAATTAAAATAAATCATTAACAGAAGAAGAAAAAAAAAAAGATTGAAAGCAACCAAATAAAAAGTTAAAGTATTTTTAATTTTGAAAAATTTTAATCTAAGTTAGATAATCTTTACTTCACAATTGTTAAATAAATTATTCAATTAAAAAAAAACCCTAATTTTACCCACTGGGAAAAAAACAACAGCAGAATGAATTATTAAAGATTTCATATAGTAAACAAAATTGTAAATGTAATTGTTAATCAATGAAATGGCACAGAAAATTCTCCATAAAACATTTCAAATTCTGGAAAAACAATAAGAGAATGAAGATTTTAAAATAGTGTTACAAAATTATGATGTAAACAATATCAGATAACAAATAAGGTAAAAAAATTCTCAAATGATTAAGCTTGCTTATACTGATATATTAACAAAGATCCAGGTAATATAGTAATACTTAATTATGTATGTTTAAAAGATTTAAAAAAAAATAAGCAAAAGGAAAAAAAAGCGAAAGTAAAATTCCAAAATATTTATAAGCAATTTCTTTTCAGTTGAATTAATTTTTAAAACAAACCATCAATCGCATAATTATCATATATCGATATATCTAGGAAAAACATATTCGTTATCACCAGATAATAATTTACTGAAAATCAATATAAAATTACTCTTAACAATATTAATATTATCTCAATGAAAAAATTAATTAAATAAACAGATCGTACATATTTTAAAATAAAGATTGTAGTGATTTAATAAAAAATACAGAAGCTTTCAATATTTCCTGATACATTGCTAAAATTCGTTTTTGAAATAGAAATATGCTTTCCACCTTCATGAAATACGGCAAATACATATCACAACAAAAATAAAAAGAATTAAAACCTTAAATGGAATTATTAATGAGATTCTTTTAAGAAAACTTGTAGAAAAACTTTAAAACCCTGCATTGAAATTGTTCTCAATTCAGAATTCAAAACATTATGAAACAGAAACTACAATGAATATGCTTGTTTCCTTACGGTTAGAAATAAGAATTGCAGCTAAAATAGAAATAATAACTATCTACAACGTCATTTATAATAGAGAAATAAGTATAATAACTAAACATTATATTTACACCAGTTAATGAAAGTAAAGAGAGTTAAATTCAATAAAACACGAACCAAAATATTAATTGTTTACATTTTTGCCCGAAGGATTTCCATTTGCCTAAGCCTATCGACTACGGTTTCATTTTGCACATCAGTTTTTTAGATAAAAAAATATCGATAAATGAGAAAATTATCAGATCGATGTATGCCGAACATATAATTATAAAAATAAGTTAAATATTATAACACTTTACTTGGAACTAGTTTCTCAGAAATAAGCTGAATATATTCCTACTGATATGCCAACATTGACGGTGTTCATATTGAAACGTCAAAGTTTGTAACAGTACACGAGAGGAAAACCCTTTAAAAGCTAAGTTGAATGCTCGGTACAAAATATAATATAATAAATAATTTATAATCATTAAAATCGTAAAATCTCACCACGGAAATTTACAATAGGTGAAGAAAAACATTATTTGTAAAAATTTTCATCCATGTTACAAAAGATTTTACGTATGCCAATGTTGACCGGCTAAGCCAGTGACTCAGTAGTTGTAAACTTTGCAGCAGGGGTGCTGGAAATGAATAAATATCGCCTGTAACGATACTCTTCGCCAAATATTAAGGAATTAGTGTTTAATGTGGTACAAATGAGGTGAATATTGAAAACGAACATTTATTTGTTGTGCTGCGAAAAATTCTATATTATTTTATTTGATAAAAAAAGAAAGTAAATAAGAATAATCCAAGAATATTTTCAATCTTTTAAAAATGAAATTATTCTAACTTACAGGTAATTGAAATGAATGTCCGTGATTAATGTACGACAGTAAACTGCTCGCGAAGTTGCGACAAATCATACACTAACAAGATAAGATACGGTAGTCTCTAAAGAAAAGTAGAGACAATCTTACAGAATTCTACTTCTGCTTGGAGATGATGGCCGTATCATCAGGAGTTGCTATTTTCCGTTTAAATATCTCAAATAAAAATATAGTTTTTTCTAAATCAAGATTACTCTGCTCGAACGGAATTTATAAACTAAGGGTAAGTATTTATGTAAGTTAAAAAGATTTTTTTGTGTACATTTAATAATTTATATCTAATCATTTTATCTGATCAAAACTTATAAAAATCGAATACTTTCGACTTAAAAGAAATTGGAGGAATTTTATATCGTGATGAATTAGTATGCATAAATTACTTATCGGACTTGTTTTTATTTTTGAAAAAAGAAAATTTTATAGTAATAATTAACTGTTGAATACTACAGAAAAAGTAAAGGTCTGTAAAATATTTCATTCTTATTTTTATGTATTCTTTTCTGTAAAGCTATAAAGCTTCAATGCTTTTCTATTATAAAATGAATTCCAATATTTTCATATGAATTGTTTTATTAACTGATATTCCTTTCTAAATCTCAAATACTAACCGAAATTCAAGTATATTATAGTTGATACTAATACCTATAAATACATATTTGATAATACCTGTAATTTTTAAGCAGGTTTATGAATTTAATTAAATTTTTTCTTGGGATTTTGGTTTTGAATAAATCTGTTTAGCATACTGAAGCTTTATTATTACTTTCTTGAAACAGTTATGCTTAGCAATATCTATGAATAAAATATCTATTGAAGAAAAAATAGAAACTTTACGTGAATCCAAATGTACACTGATTTTTAACAAAATTTCAACAATTCAAATGTGGCTGTGTTTATTAAATTTTTTTAATGATCTATTCATTTGAATAACAATCTGTTATTTCTTCACTAGCAAAACTGCTAATTAAAATCTTAAATAATTTTTTATATTTTAGTTTTAGTGATGTTTCGTATTTTGATTCTCAATTATTTAAAAATTGCATTGGAGCTTTCCTACTAAAAAATAACTTTCAATGATTTTTTTTAATTTTATTTATTTAGCCAACACCTTCATATGTACATGTTCGTTCCTTATCAGATGCAAGTTTTAAAATAAAATCTTTGGATCCTATTGACCACCATGAAGAGGTAGGACATTTTTTAAAAAATTTTTTGCACAATTAATTAGTGATTTAAATTACTGTTCCAGGCTATGCTATTAGTGTAAAATATTGTACAATCTTCATGATGTTTTTGGATATTCTGAATGCTCTACAATGTCGTATGGATGTTATTATATTGATAGGTATTATTATTACTATTATAATGTCTAGCAATAAGGCATATTTGTTCTTATTTATGCAATATCATAAACATAAATTTTCTGTATGTCCTTAAGAAATCATAAAAGTTGTATTACTTTACATATTTTTATATTTTTTAACAAATTTAATTATTGAGATGATTGTTCTAAAATTTATTGTTTGTTTTCAGAAATTTAAAAAAATTCTTATTGCAAATCGTGGAGAAATTGCTTGTCGTATTATAAAAACTTGCCGCCAGATGGGTATAAAAACGGTAGCTATTCATAGTGATGTTGATACCACAGCCGTAAGTTTACAAATTATTTTTAATATAATGTGTTGTAATTATATATAGTGCTGGATTATTAAGGAATATACATTTTTGAAAAACAATTTCACATATATCTGAAAGTATAAAAGAGAAGTATAAACTTTGTGAATTGATGATTTTGATCATAAAAAGTACATTTAAATATAAAAATTTCTTTGCATGACTTATTGCTATCATAATTATAAGCAGCTATTGCAAATTTTGTCTAATTCATTGAAATTTTTCAAATATTCTCTAAAGTATATATATATATATATATATATTTGAAGAAAATTGTTAAGTGTCTTGGGTTTTCACAGCTTTGAAGGAAAGAAAAAACTTTTAGTGTATAAAAATTTAATTGTATTAAAATGTTTTTAAAATTTTCTTCACATTTTTAATTTTAAATTGAAATGAATTATAATTTGAAATAAAACATTTTAAGAGTCGACATGTATTCTTAAACAATCTCATCATGTAAGTAAAGTTAAATGAAATGGGGAGCGGAAAAAGCAAATGCTTTAAAAATGCTTTATACCCCGTTAAATTTAAGCTCAGTTTGGTAAATGTTATAAAAATTTAGATTTAAAAAGAAAAGTAGCAAACTTATGAATTGAAATAAAAGTAAACTAGGCAAAAGAATTAAGTAAGAGAAAAGAAGTATGAGGAATGAAATAGAGAAAAACGGATATTTTTATTTTTCTGTGCATTTGAGATGTGAAATAAGTTTTTTCCCCCTCTCTTCTTCTTTTTACATTTGGCATATAAATAATATTAGTAAATCATTGAAATTTTGCCTTATTTATGTATTTAATCTGGAAAGAATCTAGTTGGCCTGTTCTTTTGTTCCATTATATACCTTTATCTATGATGATTAAGGTTTATTGCTAATAATACAAAAGTAAAGACCTTTTTTGTTTCTTTCAAAACTATTTTAAAATCCAGGAGGAGAGTTTATCTAGCTCAATGCTTTCCACATTCTTCTAATTGTAGAATTTTTGTTGGATAGGAAATTTTTCTTGATTTCTCTGTATAAAATTTGAATTGATAGTCAGTAATTTTTGGATTGCTTATGCAAAAATAAATAAAGATGTATGGAATTAATATTTTATTAAGAATACTAGCATTGTGATGTATGAAAAAGTTAATTAAACATATTTAAGTAAATTTTATAGTTAGACTGAATAAAGATATCAAAATTTCCTCTTACACATTGATTTTCTCTGTTCTTTGATTTTATGATTGTAATTGCCGAAAATTCTGATTCACATTAACCAGAAATAAATTTAAAAAAAAAGAGTTTCAGCAATTAAGAATATCTTTTATCACTCTGTTCATGATTTTTTGTAGAATTTTTGTATGCCAATAAGATTTTCTATATTTGAAAATCACTACGTCTTTTTCTGCAGGAATAACAATCATCCATTTATATACTGACACAAAATATATTACATCTATTGGAATTTGTCTTTTTGTAGTTTAGTTTAAATCTTTTTTTTGCTTTAATGTAGATTAAATTTAATAGTTTGCTTTTTATTGTCTTTGATTTTATGATATTAATTCTTATCTCCAAAACCTCAATTTCTTGGAAATTTTGGATAATGAGGAATCAATATTTTGGATGAAAGTCAGACCCCTTGCTAAAAAAAATTCTGGATTGAGGGTGACCCTTGAAAAAGTCTTCAGTCCATATTCAACACTTCTTTCTGTTTGATTCCATTTTGGCATTTATATTTATTTCTGATTTGGTAATATTTTGGAGTATCTTTATTTATAAAGTCATTACTTCTCATGCATCATTAACTTTGTTTATAATTGAAAGATTAAAATGTTACATAATAAGAAAGTATTTTTACGTGTATGGGTAAAATCTGCATTCCATGAAGTATTTCTATATCTTCTAAAGGTTTATATTAGCTTCTTTTCTTTAAATATAGAAATATAAAACCTAAAATTTTGCAATTTCAATGTGCTGTTTGTATGAAAGAATTACTACATAAATTTTAAATCATATTATAATTTTACATTTAAAATTTTAAAAGTATTATTTTATTAAAACCATGCTAATAAAAAAATTAAAATCACATACTGTTATTAGATTTATGTTTTTATGAATTAACATCTTTATGGTTAATATTCATTGTTGTTACTGACTCGTATTGGTATAAGAAAAGCACAAATGATATTTCTGAAGTTATTTTGAGATGATGATGAAACATCATTTTGTGTCTGCTAGTATAGTAATTATTTGAATTTTTTTTATAAATATAAGTATAATCTTTTTAATGAATATGATTTATAATTAATATTCTTTTATCTGAAATTTCCCTATAAATGAAGAAAATATATGTCGTTTGAAAATGAGAAATACCAATTGCTTCTCAAGTGACTGGTAATTTCTTTCTTTCTTAAATATAAAGGGTAAAATTTTAATAATTTTTAAAAAAAAAAGGTTAATAAGGCAAGTTTTCTGAACCATCTTGCTTATTTATAGCTCCTTATTCTTATTCAATGGGGAAAAAATTGTGACTCATTTTTTTTCTAAAAAAAAATTAAAAAAATATTCATTACTCCTAAATGTATATACTTAAAAAAAAAAAGTTGGAAAGAAACAGTGAGAGTAAAGAATAACTGGTGCGTGAAAAGAAAGAAAAAATGTGCATTTATTTAAGTGAAAATTTAAAAGCATTTATCAAAATTTACTTTTTATTTGTCTTAGTTTGATTTTTGATATGACCTAACTTGCCTTTTTGTCATTTTTAATTCTCAGACCATCAACTCATACTGATTCATTAATGTTCTTTTTTGAAAAAATACTGCTTGTAACCAATCATATCTCTTAGCTTATCTGAAATGTGGTTTCTCAAAGTTAAAAATATTTGGATCAATATAATTGATAGCCGAGAGGTTTGAAAATTCTTGATTTAAAAAAATGAGACTTTTTTTAAGATGTAATTGGTAACACAATGATCGTAAATATTTGTTATATTATTATTTTATTATTTAAGTATTATATTTAAAACAGATAAATACAAATACAGTAATTTGTTACTAAATATTGTATTTTTAAACAGATAAATCACTTGTAAATTCTTTAATTCATCACAAAAATTTTATTGAACTCATTAACATCTGAATTGTCTGATAGAATTCAGGTTATTTAAGTTTTAAAATAATTTTAAAAGAAGTATGCCATCTATTTTGATGTAAAATTTAGTAGTCAAGGAATTTTAATTTATTCTCTTAAACTCTGTAAATTGTTTCTGAATTTGATTAGGAAAAATTTAGAAATGTAATCTGGTAGTAAAAGCATTGTAGTCTAAAGTGAAAATAATAATTTATGATTAAAAACTAGAAGTTTTTATTTAATCAGGAATTACTTCCTAAATGATGTATTCAAGTTTTGAAGTGTTTTCTTCATAAAAGTCGGCTATAGAAATTTAAATCACTGATAGTAGATTCAATCTGCACAATTGATTTTAAGAGATAATTTGTTAGATTATAAAATTATTTTTATTAGCCTTAACTTTATAAAAATCTGATTTTGATAAATTTTTGTAAAATAGTTTTTACTGTGGTTTTTCTAATGATTTGGTTATTTCCTAGCTTCACGTTAAAATGGCTGATGAAGCTTATTGTTTAGGACCAGCTCCTACAGCTAAGAGCTACTTGAATGTTGAAGCTCTTTTAGACGTTATACAGAAAAGTTCTACGCAAGCTGTAAGTATTTTATTGTTATAATAGAAAATGAACTGTTGAAATGTTCTAAAAATATGAGATTAAAACTCTTTATTAAATTAATATTTATTAATTACATCTCATCAGTGTTTCACTAAAATAATAAATGATTAAAAAAATTTACTATATTAATATAGTTAAATTTTTTAAGGGTTATTCTATATGGTAGTCATCTTCTCTCAATATCTATTATTCATAGGAAGGGAATTTTTGGCCCATAAATATAATAATAAAGCCTGGGATAGCCTGGTTGTTAGGGCATTGGATTCACATCCCTTGGGCTGCGAGTTTGAATCCGCCAGCCATAGACTAACCGTATGTGTGGTGGCTGGCAAATGTTAAATCTGTTGTGGATGGGGTTACTGGGTCAGAGGTGATCATTCTCTGTTTCAGATCTAAAATTGCAATCTGTGGATGAATGAAGGAAATTCATGGATGAAGTCTGTCTCATAAAAAGGGTCTGTGATGTTTCTGAGCTAGAAGTCAGTCTGTCCTGAGAAGTCCATGCCCTCAAAAGCTATTACACCCCTCTTTCTGTTGTAAAGTGGAACACGAGAACAACAGCAATGTAAATTATAAGAGCAACCATTTGAGCCTTTATGAATGGGAGGGTAGTTGTTGAACTGTTTTTTTTTTTTTTTTTTGAGGGAAAAAAGAACTAAAGCCTCCATATTTTCTAAAGCTCCGTAAACTAATCTAATCAAAATAAATTATCTCATTCCTAATATGATGAGCAAACTGTACTTTACTGAAATGAAATTCATTCAATAATATTTGCTTAGGAGAACCCATTTTCACTATATCTCTTAATAAGTTTCTTTTTTAATTTCAAGTCAGTTTTTGCATTGTCAATACTGGAATTAAAGTTTTAATTTTGAAGCAATGTGATTGTAGGAACTTATCAAACTTATTTAAATCTTTTAATCACAGGTGAATGCAAATAAATAAAATTTCTAAAGATGAGTAATATAATATTGAAGTAAGTGATAAAATAAATGTTGATATAGTTGACCATCAACAAATGACATGTTCAATTCAGTAGATAAGACCGATAAAAATAAAACTATTGACTATAAATAAATTAGCATCAATATTTCTGTTAAAATAAAATAATATATATGTATATATTAATGAGTTTCTAAAAAATTCAAATGAACATAAGTTGTATTCAGTAAACATAATTTATACACATGTATGAAAATGTATTCATTTAATGATTTCAATTGATGTATGTTCTTAATTATTTTTAATAAATCAATTCCATTTTCACTTTGACATATTTTTTTTCTTTAGTGGTCAAAAAAAAAAAAAAAACACAATACTAGAAAACTTCTTTCTAAAATTATATAAGTTCAAAAATACTTTATGACAACCTTTTTTTTTTTTTTTTTTTTTTTTTTTTTTTTTACTTTTCTCTTCTGCTTTTAATTGCACCATTCACCTGGTAATAATTTTTACAAAGAAATCTTTGTGATGGATAGAAATTTAATTATTTCTGTAGTGTCATGAAGAATAAAGTATTCTATTTAAAAAAATTATGTTTTTATATTAAATCAAAGAAATCTCTACATAATATTAAATTTCTAAATATTTAAATAAAAGGTTTTTTAGTTCTAAAATTCATTTAATCATGAATGATGAGTGTAGTTCCTAAATAAATTTACTTATGCATTTGCCTTTTCAATCCGTTGAGCAGTCAAATGTTTGGTTTGTAGAGATTTTGCTACATTTGCATTTATGTTTATTGTCATTTTCTTTTTATTATTTTTACTTTCTATGTTTTTATTAAAAAAATAATTCATGGATTTTTTATTCAGAGAGAGAGAGTTAAAATCTTTGCAGGAAATAAATTTTCAGTATCTGGACTGCAATTACTTTTTTTATAGAAAAAATTTATTTTAGAAAAGAAACATTAAACTTTTTTAGGATGTAATTCTTTAATTTAATTAATGTGGAGGAATAATTCTAACAAAGAAACTAAATGATTTTATCTTCTGAGAATTTTATCAATTAACAAGTGCAAAGAACTCAAATTTTATATACCTTTTAAAAAATAACTTCATTTTATTTATCAAAACATAATTATAGAAAAATTCTTTCTGTCTCATATGAATTTTTTTAAAGTTTTACATAAATACTTATTAGTATTATTATGTAGCTCATAGGAAAACTTTTAAAAAAATATTCTATAATAAAATATAGATTTCTAAAAAATTGTAATGATTGATTTTAAATCTAAAAAGTGGCTCTATGCTTTAATACATTTTAGAAATTTGGATTTTGCTGCTATTCATTTTTTATAAAACTTTAGATATGCTTTATATTGCTATTATTGTTATTCTTTACTATCTTTTTTCTTAATTGAGAATACTACTTAAAATTTTTCAAGATTGACTTCATTATTATATAAATGTATTATTTCATCTCATTTAATTATGTTTAATGTATTATTTAGCAAACAAATTGACAAAATAAATATTTTTTGTAGGTTCATCCAGGTTATGGATTTTTGTCAGAAAACATGGATTTTGCCCAAAAATTGGTTTGCATTAAAATATTTTGATAAATTCGATTTTGAATGATTGCATGAAATTAAATGGACTTCTATTTCTGTTCTTCTTTGTATTTTATTTTCTTCTATTTTATATGTATAGGAAGAAATGGGAATTGTTTTTATTGGTCCTAATTGGAAATCCATTGCTGCGATGGGTGATAAAATAGAAAGCAAAAGGATTGCAGCTAAAGCTCGTGTTAATACTATACCTGGATTTGATGGTGTTGTTAAAGTATGCTATCCATTTTAAAATTTCTTTAAAAGATTTTTTTTTCTAAATCCTTTTATTAAATTCTTATCATTAAAAATACACATTCTTTTTTATAGACACCAGAGGAGTGTGTGAAAATTGCTAAAGAAATAGGTAAGCCTTATATCAGTGTAACTATGATTTATCTGTAATAATATTAATAATGCAATATGGCAAAACAAATATATCATTTCTGAAAACAGATTTATTGAATATAAATCTCAAAGGCACATTTAAAACTTTGATATATATCAAATAATAGCATTGTTACTCTGAAATTATTTCGGCTGTTTAGAAAAACATTTTGTAGAATCTTATTTCAATGCTGAATTTTTGAAAACATAAATCACAGTGAGAAACTTCTGTTTTCAAATTGAACTTTTTACCTCGTTGTTAAACTTAAGTTTATCCATACTACTAATTATTTTTTTAAAAATTGAAGAAAAGAAACTGTGATATTTTAATTGTTTTTTAAATAATTAACTTTTTATTTAAAAGATTTATTATGCATTACCATAAATGAATGTTTAATTTATCATCAAATATTTATTTAGTGACCTGCAGTGACATATCATGATGTATCTTTTTTGATAATAGCTAATTATGTATCTTTTTTAGTAATAGCTAACTATATGATGCTCTTCAACAAATGAAATATTCTATTTTGCCACAAATTAGAAAATTCAATTTTATTTTTTTAAAGGTTATCCTGTAATGATTAAGGCATCTGCTGGAGGTGGTGGTAAAGGAATGCGTATTGCATGGAATGATAAAGAAGCTATGTAAGATTTAGATTTTTTTTAATTATATGCTATAAATTGCTTAAATAAAGACATAATTAAATCATTAAGAGCAAATTAAATACTCTTAAGTAATATATTTTTTTAATTGTGCATAAAGAAAATAAAAAAGAAAGAAAACCACTGTAATAGATATACTTTAAATAATTATTTCAAAATATTATATTGTCGAATATGTTTATTTTTTATTTACCATTATGCAAATGTCTATAGTTTTTGCATAATTTTTTTCAAAGTGTGGTGATATTCCATAATTTGGAAATGCTAAGTTATCAGTGGGTGCATCATTCTGATCTGCTAATAGATGATTAGCAGAATTTCTGAACCAGCTCTGAGTCTTTCAAACTTTCACACCACCCTAACAGGAGAATATTCGACTAATTTTAATTTTAATATGAATCAAATATTTATATATGGAAGATTATGTATAAGTATTTTGAAATTTTCACCCTCAGATATCTACGCTGGAAATATCAACAGATAAATGCACATTTCCTTAAAGTGAAGTGATTTATTTTACAAGTATTTGTTTGCGAGTGTGAAACTTTTCTGTACCGAGGGAGAGAAAAGTAGAATTTCTCCAACTTCTTTCCATTGCTGATTTTTAATGGATCTTATGCTGCTGTTAAAAATACAGTTATGTTGTAAATATTATTTGCAATTATGTAATTTATTTTCATTTATTATAAATGTGCTTTTCATTCTTTAGGGAAGGTTTCCGTTTTTCAAGCCAAGAAGCTCAGTCTAGCTTTGGTGATGATCGTCTGTTGGTTGAAAAATTTGTAGATAATCCAAGGCATATTGAAATGCAGGTGAATATCATTAACCTGCAGATTAAATGAAATGTTTATGATTATGTTTTGTTTTTAAAATGTATCAATATTTAAATTGTTCAAATTTATCCATAATATTAATTTTAAACTCACGAAATGTGGAAATTATAGTGCTGTGAAAGTTAATTTCAGTTTAAAATCATGTAATATGTTTAAAAGGCGTTTTCATTATTTATAATAGCATCTCCGCATGTTTATTGAAAATGCATCTTAAATAGTATAATTTTATTTTTTAAGTTAACCTTTTGAAATAATTACATAGGCAGCCATATGGTTTCATAGAGATGATTTTTAATTTTTTCTATAAATTCATTTTAAACTGCTTAAAGTTAGTTCATAAAATTAAATACTGCTTTTGTAAATAATCTTTTGGCAATATTTTTATTTTAAAAAATAAAAGTATACATTTTTGTAGGAAATATGTTAATTCAAATAACTTAAAACATTTTTAGTAAAACAAATATTTATTATAGAATTTTTTAATCTTACAAAATTAATGATTATGCATATTAAGTATGCAACTAAAATAATTGCAAGGAAAAGATATTTTTTAAAAATTACTGATGTTTTTCTTTGAAGAAATTGTCCTTTTATGTTAGGTTTTATGTGATAAATTTGGAAATGGAATCTATCTTAATGAAAGGGAATGTTCAATTCAAAGAAGAAATCAAAAAGTCATAGAAGAAGCTCCAAGGTAATAATTTTTTGTTAATAAAATATCAATATAATACTATATACTTTATTTTCTCTAATTCAGTTTTAAAAATTCTGCAAGTTAGATAGTACTTAATTGCATCACCAGAAGTATTGTAAAATGTTATCCTTTTTTAAAATTTAAATTATAGATTTTCATATTAAAATTCTAATTTGTGCTTTCCATCTATACATGTATTGATATTTAAGTAATATTTTATCTAGCACATTTGTTGATGTAAATTTAAGAAAAGCAATGGGAGAACAAGCTGTTGCTCTGGCAAAGGCTGTTGGCTATGATTCTGCTGGTAATGTTTGTTTTAATTTTTCTTTGTCTTTAAATTTAAAGCTTCCAAGAAATTAGCTTATTTATTTTTGAAAAATTGAAATTTATCATTCTAAAGCTGATAAATTTTAATCTGTTTTGTTCACTAATTGAAATTGGTACTTGTTATACATTGTAATTGTTATTTATTCTTTTGTTATTTTTCTTTTTTCTTTTTTTTTATTTCTTTTGGCATGTTAGTTTATCATTTAAATTAGAGTCAGTCTAATCAGAGACAACAATGAACATCGATATTATTACTTAATAAAGAAAACATATTCCTAATTAAAATCCCATCTGCTTCTTTCCTTCCAATCCATTATATCATTTAACAACTCTTACTTAAAAACCAGGAAGTTCAACTGTTTTATGAAGCAACAGCTAGAATGATTGAATTAATACAGACAGTGATTGAGATATCACTTCCTCATAAAACATATGCTAGGGTTGTAAAAACAAAAATAAAAATAAGTAGATAAGGCAAATTTCCATCATGCTTATTTGATTTTTCTTAATAAAGAATTTTATTCTCCCAAAAAAAATTAAAAGATTTAAAAAAAAGGGGGGGGTATTATGATGTTTATTGCACTTGGAATTGGAAGAATTTTCTGCTTGATTAAACATAAAGATAATATAACAATATTGATAATAATAAATATGAGTAATATTTCCTGTTTATTGCAATCAATTTAACTATAACCTGCATTTTTCATATATAATATTTGAATAATCATTTTTTTTATTTTCATTTAACACTTTATTTTTCTTTCTAGGAACTGTGGAGTTTCTCGTGGATTCAAAGAAGAATTTTTATTTTCTTGAAATGAATACTAGACTTCAGGTACATTTGCTCTTCACAGATTCCATTAATAAGTTTTAACATTTTATGAATTAATTTATTTAAATTTTATTCTAATTTTTAATTCAAAACATTTAGGTAGAACATCCTATCACTGAATGCATTACTGGTGTAGATCTGGTTCAGCAGATGATTAGAGTAGCTAAAGGTAAATGGAGAGACTTGTAAAATAAACATTCAATTCATATAAAAAAATTATTAAATAAAGTTCTTTTATAATTAATTTCTGTAGAGGTAACCCTTTGGTCTTCTTGTGACCAGTTGTTTTTTGTTTTGCAATATGAGTAAATCATCTTTTAAAGAAACTAACCATATTTTTAAATCTTAATCAAATTATTTTAAACTGAAGAATTTAACTTGATTACTAAATTGAGTTTGTGAAGTCATATTTTGAATTTTATTTGTCCAATAATGGAATTGAAGATAAAAGGGAGAAATCCAAAAATAAATTAATATTTGATGCATATGGATATTTTTTAATGAAATTCAGAATATTAAAGAGTATTTTCATTTTGTGATGTCTTATTTAGAAAATTATGTGGTGCTGTGGCTATGTAATGGTTTTTAAAACTTGATGAGATGAGTTTTCTTTAAATTGATTAGGAAACTTGAAATTATTTTATCAAGTAGCCAGTATTAATTTGAACATTGTTATCAGCTTTATCTCAACCAATTTATTAAAAAATGGGCAAATAATAATAAAAACTATTTTTTAATGCTTATCTTTCTGAACTTTTCAAATAGGTTTTAGTTGTGTTAGTAAATGTTAAAAATTGCACTGTAATTATCTTTTCTTTTTTTCTTTTTTTTTACTATGAACTAGTCTGCAAATGGTTCTTCAATAATTTGAAGGGAGGTAAATCACTTCATGTGAGATATGTGCTATAGTTAGGATAATGCAGTAAATTTTATTGGAAATGTTATGCCAAATTGTGTGCAAGCCATGTGTGAATATGCATTGTTGTGCAATTACAGGATACTTTTTGATACAACATTGGTTGTTTCTTATGAATTGCTTTGTAGCATTTCAATTGTTTGCCATATGCCAGTCATTGCCACCATCTTCTAACAAATTTTGGAGCACTATGGCTTATTTAACCATATCTACTAGTGATAACTGAAAACTAAGTTTGGTTATTTTATTTAAATTTAAAATACATGGGAAATTTGTTGAAAGCTTTTCTTACTTTAATTTGTGAATCACTTTTGTATTCATATTTTTATTCTTTATTCTTGTTTGAATATTTTTGTATTATAATATTCTTTTTAAGATTTCGTTATATATTGATTATAATTTAATTACCAGAATAATTATCATAAAGTAGTTTTTTGCATGTTTAAATTTTGTCTCAATAGTTTGTAAATTAATTCATATTGTGTAAGTATTCTTTCAATAACAGTTGTTTTTTATTTTTCTACTAGGCCATAAATTAAAAATTACACAAAGTGATGTAGGAATAAATGGATGGGCTATTGAATCTCGGGTATATGCAGAAGATCCATACAAGAATTTTGGATTACCATCTGTAGGACGTCTATATAAATATATAGAACCAAATCATATCCCAAATGTAAGGATATTTTTCCTAATAAATTGGATATAAACAAAAAAATTATTCTTTTTTACTTGTTGTTATTTTGTTTCTAATTGTTTGTTCTTTTGCAGGTTCGATGTGATAGTGGTATTCAGGAAGGAAGTGAAATCAGTATTTTTTATGATCCAATGATTTGTAAGGTAAGATCATATTTTTGATAGTTAAAGCTTATGCACATTATTTTTTTATCTGTAAGTTTCTACGTTTTTATTGTTTTTTTTCTCTAATTTAAATTAATGGTAAATCTCCATTAAACTTAATCTATATGAAGATAATATGACCTTGAATTAAAGTCAGATAACACTATCACTGAATTTTTTTTTTTTGAGATAATGTACAGTATTTACTTGAAAAAGTAAAGAATTCTTTTATATTGAATGTAAATTGAAGTTAGTTTGGTTTCATATACTATATGAATTTGAAATAAGGGAAAAAAGCATCAACATTTTGTTGTTAGTGGTGGTTATTGAAATTTTTTAAATTAAATCATGAATGTTACTTAAAGAATAGCATGCAAATTTATAAAATAATCAAAAAGGATTGTTTCAAAACAGCCCAGTAATACAAAATGTGTGTGTGTGTGTGTGTGTGTGTGTGTGTGTGTGTGTGTGTGTGTGTGTGTGTGTGTTGAGAAATTAAGGAAAATAATCTGCTTCACCAATCTTGATTTGACCCCCACACACACACAATTTTTTTTTAAAATATATATATAGCAAAGAGTTTGATTGTGAAGGCTGAGATAGTTTTTACAGTAGTATGAATAATAAAACTGTTACCTGGAGAATTTTTCTTGTTGTTTTTGACATTTTAAAGTGAAATAAAGTACTAATATTATTTTATCCACAATAATCTGTTTTCGGGTCATTTATTTTCCCTACACTTGATTACTGCACTTTTATATCTTTAACCAATTTTTTTTGAAAATTTATCTACAATTTGCTATAATTTTAAAGTTATACATTACCATTAATTATTATTGCAATGCAGTTGTTGCAATTTTAATAGACTTAACATAATGGTTGTTAATTTTATGTTTACTAAAGTTGTATGTAAATAATAAAATCTATTTACATTTGCTTCCTTTTTCATAGCAAACATTTGGTAAGAGGTATGTTAATTTTCAATAGTTATGTTAGTGATATAATAATATTTTTGCCAATAACAAAATAATTATAAGATTTATAATTTGAAAAACCATTTCAGTGTAAGGGTCTTACTTTATTCTTAATTTAATTAATGTTTCTTTAACATATACATATAAAATAAGAAATTTAAAATACTTTTGTAAATTTGATTTGATATATTTTTTTCCCTGACTAAAATTAGTTAATTTTACAAAATGTTTTTTTGAATTATTACATAATTTAAATACATTTGACATGATTTAATATTATCAGTTGTGAGCAGAAGTCTTTATTTGTTTATTTTATTTATAATTTATCAAAATTATAATTTACAATATATTTTCTTATGTATACATCAAGAACTTTTCAATTTTGACTCTGGACTTAATTGATTATCATGTGAAATGAATTATTGAGTTAGGCAACTGTAAGTATGCTTTTGAATTTTAAGCATCTTTTGCATCTATATTATTAATCTCAGCATCATGTCTTTGAATTATTTTGCTAGAGTTTTGATAGTTAGATGCATTTCTATGAATTATAAATCATCATATAGTAGGTTGACACTATTTATAGCTTCTAATTTTGCTTGGAAGTTTTAGTAAGGGAAGTTTAAGTTTATAAGAATGCATGCATGTATTGCTTTGACAATTCAGTGGTAACTGCATATTTTTGTTTCTGTATGATTGCAATACAATACATTACAAAACCTTTTTTGCAATACATTGTGAAAGCCATTTTTGTTGCATCTTAGAGGGCTTTGTTTCTAATTCTTTAAAAAATATAGTCAAAAAAATCTCAATATGATTTTATTAGCATCTGTTAAAAAATATTTAAGATACTTCATTTCATTCTTATGAGATTCTTTTCCAGAAATTTAATACAAAAATTTAAAAATTTCTGTTTAAAATTTGCCTTGTTTTAAAAGTGTTTCATGGTCTTTTCTTCATTATTTAGTAATAGAAAAAGTATCTTATTATACTAACAAAATGCATAATAGATGAAAAATTTATTTATTTATTTGTATGATTATTATTTTATTTATTACATGCATAAAGCTCATGTATATGGTTGTGATGAATGTATAATTTCTCTTTTTTTAGTTAATTACTTATGGGAAAACAAGAAATGCAGCAATTAGTACCATGATCAAGGCATTAGATGCCTATGTTATTCGAGGTAATCTAAATAATACTGCATTCAAAATAATCTGTTAGATTTAATTTTAAGAATAGTTGTTTAATCAAGAATATCAAGTTTACTTTTCCTTATTTTTTTTAATATCAAATTTTGTAAATATAATTTTGAACAAGCCAGACTGGAATATTCCTACTTCTATCTTATTTCAAACTGTATTCTTCTTAATAACCTGAAAGTAATAAAACCTTATTTTAAGTATAACATTATTTAGTATAGTTAAAAATGTGATTTCAATAAATCAACAAAATAAATCTTTAAGTCAGCTTATAATCTTTAATAAAATAAATCTTTTTTGCTTAGCTTATTTAAATATTAAAATGGCATTTCTTCTGCTTATTCTTCAATTTCTTTCTGATTTGTGTAATTAAAATGTCAGCTTTGAAAAAAAGGGAAAGATTTAGATATTTTAAAAGATTGTTTGTTAGCCTTATTCTATATTGATACACCTTGTCCACTTACTTTATTTTTTAATATTTTTTTCAAAATTTGTATATATTTATTCACTTTTCTTTTTAAAATTAGCCAATAACCATTGTCCTTATGATATATGCCTATAAGAAAAATTATATCATAAAACTCTGCTTCCTTTATCAGTTTTGCTTTTTTATAAAAAAAATTGAAATATCTGAAAAATAATTTTGAGAAATAGACACTGCTAATGTTGCAATTGATAATTGTAGTAAAATAGAATAATGTAAATTCAGCATGTTATTAGAAAGGAATAAATAAAATGTAGACTTTATATGTTATCCCTGCTAGACTTTGTAAAAGAAATTTTTGTATTATTTGCTAGATTTTCAGCAGTATTAAGCTCATAATTTTTTTGAGAAAATTGATATTGATTATTTCTTTATGGACTTTTCAAATTGTTGAATTCATATTGAAAATTAGTAATAGACACCAAAAATTCTATTTTTTTCAGGTGTAAGTCATAATATTCCATTATTGAGAGATATTATGACTGAAAAAAATTTTGTGGAAGGAAATCTGAGTACAAAATATTTGTATGATGTCTATCCAGAAGGATTTATTGGTAAAAAAAAAAAAAATATTCTTTCTCATTTTTACCTGTAAATTATTTTTGTTTATTTAAATGTGTGATTTTTACTAAAAGCTTGTATTCTTGTCTTGTTGTCTTTTACTGAAGTTTGTATTCAAAATGTAACAATACAGTTTTTGATAGAATAGCCAATAACAAGCATGCCTTTAATCATCATAAGTTAAATAATTTTAGCAGGACTATTAGTATTTCATTTTAAAGATTTCATTAAAATTTGTAAAAACTTCTTTCTAACTATCTGATACAGTTTATCAAAAGAATATTTAAAAGAAAAAAATTCTTGCCAGAAATTAGTTTAAGATCGTCTTTTTTGTATATATTTTAAAATTTAAAATCATGAAAAGTTCATAATTTGCATTTTATTTAGGATATTTGAAATGGATTTTTTTTCCAATCTTTAAAATACTTATAACATTTTTGTAAATGGGATATATTTTTTTTGTTTTGTTTTTATGCATTTTATGTTTGAATTTTTAATTTAAATGATTAAGATTTTTCCTGTTATATTTATTCAATTAGCTGCTGTTAGGTTAATTTTTTTTCTTTTTGCTTTTATCTTGCTTATGAAAAATTAATTAAAGTACTTCTTTTATTTGGATGAAATGTTTTTTAATGCAAGTACAATTGTCAACTTTTATCTTATATGAATTATTATATATATTTGACATTTGTTTTCAAAGGGAAGCAGCTATCTGAAACTGAAATGGAGCATCTTGCTTCTCTTTGTGGTTGTATTTTTGTTCGTCATGAAACAAGATCAAGACACTTTTTGAACCAACCTCAGTAAATATTTTTTTTATATAAATAATTATCTCAGTTAATATATTTTATGGAATTATTCTCAATACTCACTTAATTCTTTGAAAAAATTAAATATTTATTATTTACAGGCCACCATTGGAGAGTACTTTGCCAACTGATTGGAATTTAATCACAGAAATTAATGAGCGAAACATTGAGCTTTTAGTTACAGAAAAGAATCATGTCTTTGAAGTAAATACATTATTTTTTAAAATTTCATAATGAAAGTTGTAATCATGCAGAGTTCACTAACGGTTCATATTTTTTTTCTGAGGCAATGATATAAATTGCTTTAATTTATTCATTATAAAGAATTACTATCTCAATACAGCAACATTCTAGTGGGAATATACCAATTTGAATTTTGTTATATTTAATGTTTAAGCCTATCACAGTTTCTTACTGGAGTCTGCAATGACAAATTAATAATTCAACTTTGTATTACTATTGCAAATCATGTTTTCTAATTTAAATCCATAATACAATTTTCATAAAAATGTAAGTCAATCTTGCAAATTACATTAATTGTAGATGTAATGATCTGGGAAAAGTAATCTTGTTTCTCTCTTATTATGCTGATTTGAGTGCATTGTCATGGAGTTCAGAGTTCTTAACCTTGGGGCAAAACAGATGAATAAAGTAATGGCATGACATTGAGATTACTTAGTAAATAGTTGTTTTACATTAATGTGTTTTGGCAAATTTGGTTCAGTGTAAAGTCATTATGGAAAAGATAAAAGGATGACTTAAACATAAAGGAAAGAATGATTTTCTTGATGTTTTTTAGTAGTGAAGCATCATAGTTTTCTATTTCTTGTATTGCAATGTTGTCTCTGTAGCGTCAGCCTTATAAGCTAAATAATATCCTTCGAGCTGAAGGGTCCCTTT
>JAOUZG010044942.1:1935868-1965497 GCA_026289955.1 Argiope argentata | reverse complement strand
GCTGAAGGGTCCCTTTTGCTCGAACGGTATATCGCTCGGCTACTGGCCCAAACGTCGCAGGTTCGTACCGCGACCTTCACTTGCCACATCTCTTTTATCAAGTTTGATGGGGGGGGTTGTAAAAAACCTTTCAATGTTTCAATTGTAATATCTTTTTTGAATATCTGTAATTAAGAAAACTGGATATCTGTTCATAATGTTACTGATTTGATTAACCATCACATTTTGTAATCTTTCTAATGTATTAATACGAGTCTTGATGGTAATTGCCGAAATTAACCCTGCATACGAGACTGTCTGATTATGTATGAAATGTAAAGTTTTCACTGTATATTTCATATCATTTTTATTGACATTTCTATCTTGTACCCATTTTATGTGTAATTATGTAATGTGATTCAGATTTTACTAAAAATTTTATACTATATTTGTTGCAAATATGTGAAGTTCTTTGAGATGAATTTTAAATAAAATATCTAAAAATTGAAATCTGCTATCTCAAATTTCGCGCTATCTTGTGAGAACATTATTTTTTTAAAACTATTGTTTGTCTTAATTAAATTTATTAGCCAATTTAAACGGGTTTGAAATAATCACTTAACTATCAGAATACATATGCGCCAATTTATCAAAAATCGGATACATAGTGGACATTCATGCCAAGTTGTAACTTTTTATTGGTTTATTGTATTTGCCATTTTCTAATAACCCTAAAAAGTGGAAAATTGATGCTCCCAAAGCAATAAATAGCCAATTTTCTGTCCACTTATTTTGTGGCTTCAAAACCTTTAACCAATACAACATCATGTTCTCACATAGTAAAAGCATTTTAGCCACACACACAAAAAAAAACGTTGAAATTGATTTAAATTTTCGAATTAAAATGAAGTTTTTATTTTTAAATGATTTTTGGTGATATATCGCCAAATGTAACAACCCACTGCTTTATTTTCTAATACTGAAAGTGAAAAATTTATACCTCAAAAGCGATAAATCACCAATTTGTTGCCTTTTGGGGGCTTCAAAAACCTCAAACAAAAACATTATGTTTGAGCATGATAATATAAATCGAAAACATATTAAGTTTTCATTAGATAGTAATTCATTTATAATGATGAATTCTTTTATTTTTTACAGGTTACTGTTAATGGCAAGAAAATCATTATTCCTGGAGATATCCATCTATCAGCTCCAGTTTTAGAAACTACCATTGGAGATGTACCTTACACTTGTCAACTGATTAAACATGATGGAGCAGGAAATTTGAGAATTCGCTTTGCTGGCACTACAGTTAGTAGTAAATGCTTATTTTACAAAAGAATATAATCTTAATCTTACCATATTTAGCTGTTTATTGTTTGTTATTTATTGAATTTACTAGGAAATTATACAAATAAAAATTACTTCATTTTTACCTCTTTTTTACACTTCAGTTTCCTTTAAAATATTTTTTTATGTATTTTTTCTTCTTTCTGTAGTTTAAAGTGAGAGTACTTACAGAGATAGCTGCTGAATATGAACGTCTCATGCCTAAAAAACCAGAAGTAAGACTTTGTAAATTTATATTTTGCATGAAAACAAAATTTCCTAGAAGTAGAGTTAAAAGAAGTAATAATAATAGCTCCATAAAACTAGAGGAAATTTCTGTATGTGATTATAATTGAAGACTAAAAATGATAAATAAGGACCATAAAACACATTATAAATGTAATATTATGTAATTTGGTATATGTGATGTACTAACTGTAAGCATTCAGATGCTTATATTTTGCTAGTCTGCAGATATATTGTTACGTTTTTAGTGTAGCGGGTTCGGATTGAATGGACTTTATTTGAGGACAGCACAAAACAATTTATTTACAGGATGACTTGATTAAGTAAAAATTCAGAAAACACAATCCAGCAGTAATCAATCACTTACAGCGTAAATGCAAGCCTTACGCACAATAAACAAAGTCTGCAAAACAGCTATCGTATAGCACAGCAAACAGTAAATCCCAGCGAGCTCAATAATACAACGTTAACAGCAAAAGCAAACACAGCTCACTAATAACAAGCAAGAATCCGCTAGTCCATCGAAACGCTTCTCTTCCGAGAGAGAGGAACTGCCGAATGCGGTAGCCCGTCCGTTATATAGCCGGGCGAAAGCGTCGCGAGGCTTCGGAAATCTCCGAGAGAAATCCAGCGGCTGCCAGACTATTCCTTTCGCCAAACCTACCCAGCTGGCGCCAAGCTTCTTTAACGCGCCGCCAACACTTTCACCTTCGGCGCTCGTTTCGCCCGCTTGTAACAATATCAATTTCTAATAAGAATTGGATCCACCTTTTGCTACTATTTTATAAAGAAGAATAGTTTTTGGAAAAAAAATGTTTCTGCAGATACTGCATGCCCTTTTTGTAAAAACCTTATCAATGTTGTGGTTGTTATTGTCTACCTTGAACCCCAAGGAAGAAATTGGTTCATAACTTAATTTCTTGAGAAACCTGTAGATTAAATTCAAATGCTTAACTTCAATTAAACTATAATTTCATGCATCTTATTTTGCACTTGATGTGCTAAGATCTCAGTTACTTGAAATAGCAAAACTATCAGAATTTTCTTAACAACTAATTGACCATCTTATTACATGACTCCAAAAAGAACAGCTTAAATAAATGGCCGTATCCGGATTTTGACTTTATAATACTGTAAAATTAATTTCTTTTTACCTTCATTAACCAATTTAGTCAATGAAGATAAAATAAAGTTGTATTTTTTGTCATTCCAGAAAGATGTTTCTAAAGTTGTCGCTGCTCCCATGCCTGGATTGTTGAAATCCATTTCTTGCAAAGTTGGAGATACTGTAAGTATTTTATTATATGATATATTTTAGTGTGGTACTACTGTAACTTTGTATTACTCAATAAAAAATATTTAAAATATAACTAATCGAAGAGAAATAATGGAATTTTTAAGTTTTACGTACTATGCGAAGTGATATCAATTAATTATCATATTATATTTATTATTAACTAGAGTTTAAAATAATATTATCTACTTATTAAGATTTTCTGTGATTCATGTTTTCTGATTATCCTGTTTTAATTTTGTTGCTATATCTATTTTAATGAATTTAATATCTTTTATATTATTCTAATATTTTTTATTTCAATAATTTATGAAATCTTATTCTTTTAAAGAGAGTTTTTTAATATATTGTTTTACCTCTTCTGTGAAATATTTTTGCCAGAATGTTTAAGAATGAAAAATGTCAATTTAGTGGTGATTGTTACCTCTATTTTCAAATAATTCAGTTAGGATTTTCAAACAAGCTCTTTGATACTAAAATGCAGATTATTTTGGAAATCTCAGTAAAAATTCCTTCTAAAATATAAAATTTTCTGAATTTAAATTTTCTTTCACTGTCATAGATGTTCACTTTTAAAAGATATATAAAGTGATTGGTGGTGGGGGGAGGCCAGATAAATATAGTAGGACTACATCGGTTTCAAGAATTAAAATGCACTGTCCAGTTTAAAAGGCTGGAGTGAAAAAATTTAAATAAAATTTCATTCTGAAAAAAAGTTAGCATGTATACTAAATGGAATCTGAACTATTTCTATAATGAACTTCTAAAACTTTAATTATTAATACCATATATATACTCCAATTATTTTGCATCTTATCAGTTTTGAAAGTAGGTCATTTTGAGATTTGTAATCTGTGGAGAAAGCCACAAACCAATGAAGAGAGAGAAAAAAAGCTTGTTTTCTGTGTTTTTATTTTAAAAGTTTGTAAATTGTATAAATTTAAAAACGAAATTGCATTGTTAAACATCTGCTTTTTATTCTGATTGTAAAATATAAGAGTTGGAAATTTAAAAATAGCAATTGTGTGTGTGTGTGTGTGTGTGTGTGTGTGTGTGTGTGTGTGTGTGTGTGTGTGTGTGTGTGTGTGTGTGTGTGTGTGTGTGTGTGTGTGTGTGTGTGTGTGTGTGAGTGAGTGAGTGAGTGAGTGAACTGATTCATTATAATTTTAGAATCAAATCTTAGTTTTAGTTTTCTTAAAATGTCAAATAGTTCCATTAAAACCATCATTTTTTTAAAAATAGTTTAGATGAAGTTGTTTGTCCCGTTAAAAATCTATGCTACTTTTCTGAATTGATACTATAAACTGATTTGTTCTGATTTTAGAATCAAATCTTAGTTACAGCAATCGAATTCATTGCAACAAAAAAAGTTGTTATTGATGTATTAGATTTTCTTAAAATGGCAAATAGTTCCATTTGAACCTTGAATTAAACTTATACCTCTTCAGATATTCCACAGATTTCAGCATAAGTGGGTACATTAGAATTCTATGTTAGATAAACATCAAACAGATATAAAAATTTCTAGACAAGACTTATATTTGTTTTAATTTTATACTGCCATTATTTATTTATTTACTCACATTTGAAATAGATACAATATAATAAAAAAAAATTTAACCTTCAGGTTGTTGAAGGTCAAGAGGTGTGTGTTATTGAAGCAATGAAAATGCAGAACAGTCTGATAATAGGTTCAACTGGAAAAGTGAAAACTGTACACTGCAAGGAAGGAGAGGCTGTTGAAGAAGAACAAGTTATCATTGAGCTTGAATGAATATTGGAAAAAGGATCAAAAGAATTTGTGTTCAACATATACAATTATAGACTTAATACATTACAATTAAATGGTTAAAAGATTATATATATTTTTTATGAATCCTCTTATGAATATTTTTATTATGTTGTTAAGGGCATTTATACTTTTTGAATCTCTTATCCTATATCGCAAATTATTCCATGTTTATGTGTTGTTTGTGTGTGTCGTGTTCCTTTATGAAGATTTAATCAATGCAAAGTTTTTGTCAATATAGTAAATTTCAATTATAATATTGATGCAACCAATCGAGCTTTTATTAAATCATTATAATCACTATATATTTGTAATTTAATCAAATACTTGAACAACAATACAATTCGAAACTCTACTTAATATTTTTATATAAATAGAGACATTTATTATTTTTTATATCAAAAAACAATTTTTTAAAAGATTAAAGGAATGTAATATTAATAACCTACTTAATGTACTCCATATATAGTGAGTATATTTATTAACATGATAATACTAACCCTCATAATATTTTAAAAGAACAAAATATAAGAATTAATAGTTTTCAACTTTAAAATTAATTTTTAAAAAATGCTTTTATTCAGGCCAGTATGTTATATTTACAATACTCTAAAAATGTTTTATTGAATTAAAGTATAATATAATTTTGTGGTCATTATTTATAGTAAGGTTGTATGATGTTTTCATATTTGATCATTTATTGTATTTGGAAATCAGGGTGCTTTGGTCCGATTACATTGTTTTGTGTTTAATGAAAAATTGCAGATACATTAATCACTTGCAACATATGTCTTGTAAATTTCTTCTTATATTATCAGTAAGGAAATGTGTATTTACATTTTTATTGTAATATTATGTGAATTATTATTCACTTAATATTTATCATGCACAAATTTGCTAGACGTCTGAGATAATTCTGTTTAAAAACATGAATCTCATGTGTTAGTTATAATGTTTAAATAACTGTAATATAATGATTTTGAGCTTAATATATATATATGAATACTTTTATCAATGCTTTTGAAAAACAACAGATCTAATTTTGTTGAATTTTCATATTAATCTTGGATGTGTGCCATATATACTTTTACTCAAGAACAATTTTTCTTAGTAGCTAGTTTTATGTTACTGTAGTTCAGTTTTCTTCTTATTATTTTTTTAGTATTTAGATGCTAAAAAATCATTAAGTTTTGTAATTAAAATGACTGAGTGTTGTATATGTAATAAATCATTAAATATTTTGTATATGAATCAACATAATTCTTTTTTTTCATCATATTGGACAGCTTAAATGAAGAAAAATTTCATAGTTGTTTCTTCATAAAATAATTTGCTAAAGAGTTTACTTTATCCTAGCATGAGCTTGGTTGTGAGTATGCTATTAATATCAAAGTATAGATAATTGTATTTTTCGTGTTATTGCTGTTATTTTTTATTAAGTTTCTTAATTTTCATCTATTTTGAAATTATACGGTTTTTAATGTAAATAATTGTAGCTGAAGAACAATCCCAAGTTCATATGTTTATTATAACTTCTAAAAATTAATATTTTTTGCATGTGAAGGGGGGAGGGGAGAATAGGAATTAATTTGTTTTCTTGTTTCAGTTGTTCTTTTTAAAAAACCACTTATAAATTCATTGCGATAATCAAATTAAGTAGATTATTTGAAGCTGAAAATTTTAATACTTTTTGTTTATAGTATTGCATACAAATTAATAAGTATTTCTGTACTTTTTTTTTTTTTTTGAGAAACTAATTTTAATATTCTGTATAGCCTTAATAAGTAAACACATCGCATGCTGTGTTTAAGGTAAATAAATGTTTTGACATTTTTTTAAGATAATTTATTTCCAAACAGAATTTTTGGGCATAAATTTAATTCTTTTAATTTTGATGAAAATTAATAATAACATTTGTATTGAATTTTCAAAGTATAAAATCATTTTTTAATGTGTCAAGAAGAGAGAAAAAAAGCATTTCTTTACCTATCACTGTTGCATTTATTTACATAAAATCATTTTTATAAACCTAAATATACTATTTATTATTAAAGCTAAAATAAAATCTGATTTTTATTAATTTTAGTAATAAAGTTTTAATTGTTCCCAAAAGGTGGTCTTAAAATACATGTTTTCATTTGAAAAAAAATTGAAATAGAACTTAATTTTTCCAGTATTAAAATAACTATAACAATTTTATTAAAAATAGTAATTATAAAGAAACTTGTGTCATTGTTTTCAGTTGGAATTCTGTTTCTGGGGAATTATTAAAAACTTTATTTTGTTTAGAATTTCTTATAGTTTGTAAGGCCTTGATAATGATTACTTTATAGTTCTTAGATATTACAGTTTTTTTATTTACATCTATTAAAGTTGAAGCAACTAACATCTTTTATGTATTTAGTTTCTTACAATGGAAATAATTCTTGCACAACATAATTACATATTTGAAGTGACAGCTTTTAATTTGTTATTATTTTTTAATGTTTATATGATTTAAATGCTTTTATTTGTAAATATTTATTACTTTGTTTCTTGAAGAGGGGGGGGGGAGTTCTGAAAGCATTAAAAATATTTATCATAAATTTTTTTAGTAGTATATATGTGCCAAAATATTTAAATATCTTTTTTTTTTCCTTTTTTAAAGAATATTTTTATATTTTATTGCATAGTTTTTTTTATATTAAATTAGATTATAGTTATTATTTCTAATGTATAATTTTAACAATCAATCCTAATTTCCATTTTGTATAAAACAAAAGCACTTTTTAGATCTGTATACATAACATAAAATATTTCATTTTTTTTATTGTTTTAATTATGAACAAATATTTAAAAAATTCAATAACGATCAAATAAGTATTTAAAAAAATCAGAATTCTTTGTAAGATTTCATTTTAAGTCAGTGTCTGTGTTCAGCTTTGATGCTTGTAGTGTTTTAATAAGAATATATGAAGGGATTATGCAAATGTTATTTTCATATTGCTAATACTATTCATATTAATTTTGTACTATTTGTTATTTTTAAATATATTGTTATGATATTACTAAATAGCTTTTTTAAGAGAGCTTCTGATCCTTTTCAAGTATTCCTTATGTGTTCATTGTTTTGAGTATGAAAAAGTGATTTTATTTTTCAAAGATAAACTATGAGCTATATATATTGCATGTTAACTAGTTGATATGAATGACATGTATTATAAAAAATGTTATTACAATTGTTTGTTATTTGAATAAAGGAATCTCATTTATGCTATTTTATTATTTACTAATCATCACTGGCGACCAGCTGGTTCACCAGGAATGTTGACTATTTCTGATAAATTATTTATGTGTAACTTCATGCTCATGATTCTACAAATTTGCCTGACATCAAAATAAAAATTTACACATTTCGCTACAACATCATTCAGTTTTCTGTCATCACACAGAATGATCAAAACTTACTTTTTCTTTAGTCAAAACGATAAGCTGTTAGAAGATATGGTGATCTTATTAAATTCTCACTTTTAGTAAATACCGAATTTCTTGATTAATGAAGTCATGCTATATATAATATTTTAGTTATTAGGGTTCTAATATGCCAGTTTCTAGAAACTAAATTGTGAAGGAAAAAATTATTGAAAGAAAAAAAAGGCCAGAAAATGCATTTAGATTTTTTTTAAAAAAATTATGAGTGCTAAGCAACATAACACTTTATTATCACAATATTTAATACAAAAAAAAATATATATGCCATTCCCTCCCCCTCAACCCCCAATGCTACAGATAAAAAAATTACTGGTAGGAATAAAATGTGAATTTATTAAACTTGTGAATATTCAGTCAAGTAAGTAGCAAAATATATCAAATTATCTTCATCTTTAAAAGTTAAATTGAAAGAAAATATGCTATTAAACTTAGAAGAACAAATCCTTGCCCTTTTTAAAAATATGGTAACAATTTTCGCATGCAGGGTTATTTATATATTTAAATTGGGGTGATCTTCACATTTTCCAATTGCAAATTGGTTTAAGATAACCAAAAATATACAAAAAAAAGAGCTATTTTATTTTAGGCAAAGGTAACAAACACGTTACTTTATTAATTTTTTTCCTCGTTTAAGATTTTATTTCAGTCTTAATCTACACTGATATTATAAATGTGAAAGTGGATGGAGGATGTTAGTCAACCACGCCAGAACAGCTAAACGAAGTTTGAGGAAATTGAGCACAGAGGTAGATTATAATCAAGAATAGAGCATAGGCTACTCTTAATTCCAACTAATTGAGTGGTTAATTTTTTTAAATTAAAAACTAACTTTTCCGCCAAAAAATCATTTCTCCACCGCCAAATGAGTAAGACTTCATATTCACCCCCCATACGCTGTAATCTGTATTGCGTTACCCCAACTGACGTAGAGAATGCGCAGTGTGTTCTATTTGTCGAGACAGATTCGGACGCTTATGTTTTGAAACACTAATCAGCATAACAATTTTGAATAATTGGTTTATTTTCATTTTATTTCGGGTACAGATTGTAAATAAATTGTTTTTAGGTTAGTTGTGTGGGTTAAACTTAGATATTCAGCTATATGGTATATTCGTTGTATATTTTTCGGTACTATATACAGCTAGGTACATATATAGGCTATTACATATATAGAGCTAGATACATATATACATCTGTTTGGTAATTTTTCGATAGCGCTTTGTTTGGGTTTATATTGCCGTCATTTTTTTGTTACTGTAATTCATTCTTTTTTTTTTTCACTTGATTTTTTCTTGCTGTGCCTATTCCTTTTGCCTATTTTCATCATTTTCGATTTATTTTTTTGCGTGTATTTCTTTTTTTGCATTTATTGATTTTTTTTCTATATTTCCGTTAATTTGCTGCCAACCTTACGATTGGAAACGATATTGCTGCCGTTGGCGCCATATTCGGCCACTTAACTAAAATTTTACAACAAACTTTTTTTGGGCTTAAATTATTTTAATGTAATAAGCTTAAATAAAAAAAAAAGCTTTAAAAAATTAAAGAGTTATTTATTGAAAGAGGAAAACAGATACTTATTTCTTCAAATATTATTTTACTTATTTTTCGAATTATTTCGATAAACATTGTTTTTTAAGAAAGCACTGTTTTGTAATAAAATTGGCTGGCAACAATTTATTATTTTAAAATGATGAAATCTTGTCTGCTAGTTTTAAATTAATTTTTATCATGTCAGAACATGATGTTGATTTTGGAATGTGGTTTGTGGCGTCAACAAAAATCTGTCTGCGAAAAATAAAAACTTTATTTCTGCACGAGCATCTCAAAGAATCAGCTTTAATAACGTATTACGACTGCATTTACAAAAACTCTGATTTAAAAAAACAACAAGTTAATGACTACCGCAAATGAAATCTAGAAAAATGTCATTTTGAGCACTGATTATATGAAATAAATAAGAAATGCGATATTTTTTGAAACAATGAATGCGAGACAAAGTTTTTTTCGGGTCGTTTGCAATACTAAAGTGACTCATTCAAAGAAACGATTAAAAGGAATAAAAATATAATTTAACTTGCACGTGGTGCTGGGCCTTTCAACAAATGATGTTCTGACATGATACGTTGAAATATGCATAGGAAATTTAATTTTACTCTTTTTTTATTTAATTGTTTCATTGAATGAGTCACTTTAGTATTGCAAACGATCCAAAAAAAAACTTTGTCATGCATTTATTGTTAAAAAAAATATCACGTTTTCCATTTATTTCATTTCTTATAATCACGTGCTCAAAAAGATATTTTTCTCGGTGTTATTTGCTGTAGTAATTAACTTACCTTTTTAATCAGAGCTTTTGTAAATTCGATGGCACTGCTTTGTTAAAAGATGATTTTTTGAGATGCTGGTGCTGATAATAAAATTTCAATTCATTGCCCACGCATTTTTGTTGACGCCAAAAACCACATCTCAAAAACAACATAATGTTCTGACAGGATAAAAAAAAAGATATTAGTGGACTTATGTGGAATGGGGTCTCGAAGTTGAAACCCTACACTGCTCTTGATTCATAAATCTTACCACCATGCCACCGCGGTCCACCTGCGCACTCGATGAGTCTTTAGCAGGATTGGCTTTCGAACCTGAAACCGTCCGTTTCAGAGATGAAGGCTGTACCACAACGCCACCGCAGCTGCACAAAATTGATCGAAACGTTACTTTAACGTTAAAAGTTTTTTCAACCGATAATATTCATTGAATATAAGTTAAAAGCTAGTAAAAAATCTATTTTTGCATTTATATTTTATCATTCCACAAAGGGATCAAAAGAGCGGTGTATTCAACAAACTAACGTCCTGATTAGCACGTCTTCCCCGTGAGACCCGGGTTCGAGCATGGTTGTTCTCCATGTGTTCTATCTGTAAGATGTGTGAATGTGCCCCCCCCCCTGTAAAAAGGGGCTGTATAAGCGAATGCGATGAGTAAGTAGCAATAGACAAACTCTTGGCCCTAGTTGGCATTACTACAAACCAAGAGACGCTGCTTAGGCTTAAACAGCTGACAGCCCTAGAGAAGCGAATATACATGCCCATTGTAATTGAATAGAAAGGCAGTATTATTTTTTTAAGGTATTGACAAAAAAAGGCGAAGCTTCTAGACAATGCATATTCCTTTTTTGCAATTGAGTTATGTTTAGAATAATAAGTGTATCGGTATTATAAATTAATGCAATCAAACAATCAAATTTTTAGCCACAAGACATCACGGAAACTATCATGCTTTTGAACCAATCGGATAGTTTTTCCACATATATTATATAAAGAGTTAATGTTTTTAAAGACCAGTTTGAATTATTTTTAATTGCAGTCGAGGTTTTAAGAGTATATTTTTAGCTGCCTTGGAGCTCCAAAATGGCTTCCAGATATGGCTATAAATTACTTAAGGTAAGATTCTATAGAGTTATTCCAATGTGTGTTGTAGATTAATTTACCGGGACTTATTTTGTTTTGTAAATATTCGTGAATTAAAAAAAGCATATATATAATGTGTGTAATGATATTTTAAACATTTAATTTTAAATGTAATAAACTCCCAAAGTTTTGTCCTAATTTAGTTCATAGTAACTTCCTGATCCATTAATAAACCATATCAAGTATTATAAAAGTAATGCACTATTGAGTACGTGAGGACTAGATGGATAATAATTCGCAGGTGTAAATATTCTTTTAGAGAATTCCTTCGATGAGTAATAAGTCACTTATATAAAATAGATTCTTTTGAAGTAATCCTGTTTCTATTGTCAAGGTCAAATGTATAAGAATTAATGTCAAAAAACCTACACGTGTGATTTATAAGGATATCATAGTATACAAGTTCAGAGATAAAAAGTGTCGCTGGAATAAAACGAAGTTAAAAAGTCAGCGTACGTTTTCATAATAATTATCGGCCACGACTCTGCAACTTTCTTTCAATTCTAAATTAAATATGGATGATATTATATATATATATATATATATATATATATATATATATATATATACTGAAGTTTGAAATAGGCGAATAAACCTTTAAATAGAATCATAATTTATGGAATTCGTACATTGCCGAACGCATGATGAAATATTTGCTATTCCAGTAATTCGGATCAATCTTGTATCTTTCTTCCATTACAATTTTTTTAACATACCATAACTAATTAAAATGAGAATTACAGATACATGAAAAGCGGGCATGTAATAACATTCCTGAACATGGCCTAATGAGGTTTTTTTAATGGTGGCTCGGCTTAGTCGGATGTTTTCGGAAGATATTTATTCACTTCAACACAAATCTCAGACTTAAGGCGTATACGCATATTTTGTTATAAAAATATAAAATATACATTACAGTATAATGAACAAACAATAAGGAATAACATTCTCTTTTTTTTATATCCCAGGACAAGTACTTATTGACTATTCTATTTAGCTAAGGAGTGAGACGCAAAAGAAAAGCTAGTATCTAGAATGCTTCGTCCTTCTTTGACCTTCATATTCGCCCCATTAGAAACCTATTGGTTCTTTTTTACCACGTGGGAGTTGTCACAGACTGTGCTGTTTTAACTCCAATTAATATATATATATATATATATATATATATATATATATATATATATATAATATGGCTAATTCAACGGACAAAAAACTTTCAAGATTTTTAGATTCAGGTGTGATACATATTTTATATAGTATCATTAAATGTGGCCAAGATTATCAACCGTTAGGAATTTCAAAATATTGCCAATATTCAATAACAAATTAAAAGAAAGTGTTTTCATAAATTATTTTGTAAAAAAAAAATGAATTGCCAAATTTTTAAGTCTTTCATTTATTTACCATAATTTAATTTTAGGCTCTTCGCACTAATAAAATTACTCAAATATTTTTTCGACTTTGTATCGTTATCAGATAATATTACGGGTTATCCGGCATATTTACGTCTCATGCATATAATTTGAGTTCACTTTAATGTTATATGTAAAAAAAAATCGTTCATATTTCCTCTCGTCCCTATTTTGAATAAATGCGCAAAAGCAAGGAAATTTTTTCGAATCCGTGAATGAATGAATGAATGGTAAATATAAACAGAGCAAAAAATTAGAAATGAAGAACTAAAAAGCGAAACAAAGAAATGTAGAAATATGCAGACGATATTTTATTTTGAAAAAATAAAAAACTATTTTTAATAATTAAAAAGCGAAACAAAATAGAAATACAGAAATGCATAAGCAGCTGACGATATCTTATTTTGAAATATTAAAAGAAAAACAATTTTTAATTAAAATTAAAAGATGTAATAAATGGGATTAAATTTATTCTATTTTCTTCATTAATTTTCGATGACTTGTTTACTTTAATGAAGACGTATAGTTAGTCATTTACCCTGACAAGTGTAATTTGTCCGAGTGACAGATTGTCTTATAAAGCTATCTGATCAAGAAATGTATATTAGAAAATGGCTCATTCGGATCTCTAATATGATTGCGTTATAATCATTCGCTATTTCCTCTAAATGAATGACGATTATTCATTCATATTAATCGAAATGTAAAATTTTTCCTAGCTTTCTGCATTTGGTGCATTTGATTTTCTGATTTGGAGGTAGCGACTCGAATCATTTATAGTACTTCATTTATTAAGATTAGATAATTTGAAAGTAAACATATCTTGCATATACAATATTTTTTTCAGGTGAAATTCATTTTAAATCAGATTATGTTTCAATAGAGGATGATTGGGGGGAAAAGTAGTTTCTCATCAATTATCTTCAAAAATATTATTTTCCCTTAATCCTTCTGCATTAAATTTTTCTTTGTTTTAGGGAAGTAACGAAGGCTCCAATGACACAATTTCAAGTTCTGGTAAGTTAACTTTCAATTCCCGAATTAGAATTTCTTTGAACTATGCACTTCCAAAGACGTTAAATAAATTATTTAATCTTGAAATATTTGATCGCTCCCTTGTTATTAAAAATATTTTGCATTCAATTTTATATTCAGTCAACCTTCACATTAAAGCATAAAATACCAGAAGCTGATAAATCGCATTTGTTAACTCTTCGCATTCGGAAATGTAACTCGATGCATATTTACTTAAGAGAAGGACTTATTCATTGCTCCGAGGTATATATATTAAATTTTATATTTTCCAGAAATATCTTCCTTATCTTATCCTTTTTAGGACTTTTTAACAAATAAAAGTAAAAAAAATAAACAAAACGTCAAAAAAATGGCGCCCCTTCTTGAATGATGAGTCACTATTAAAAGTACGAAAGGTGATTTATTATTATTATTTTTTAGCTTTTTAACATTAAAAAGAGGTTTTTTAAATGTATGCTACTATTATAGATGTGAAAGTTTGGATGGATGATGTTAGTCAAGCACGCCAGAACGGCTAACGAACCTGGATGAAATTAAGTACAGAGATAGATTAGTCTCGAATTGGACATAGGCTACTATTTATACCGGTTAATTGAGTGGTTATTTTTTATTAATAAACTTTCTCGCTAAAAATCATTTTCCCAAAACCAATGATTAAGACTTCAGTTTTTTTTCCCCTCACACTAATGAGGTTAGGCTTAACATATTTCCAGCCGATGATTTCAACTATTCTGTTTATCTTCATTAGTGTTTTGATGCATTTAAAATTAAACATTATTGATAAATTGATTTTTTGGATTCATTTTAAAGTACTTTCGAATTAAAATAAAACGGAATAAAGAAAATTAAAAATTTCTAATTGTATTCCGTTACCCCAACTGGCGTGGAAAATTTATGCATTTGCGTTGCCGCAGTTGGCGTTGAAAATTTACGGATGCATACGGTTCTATAGCATTTACATTGTGACCGGATTGTCAGTTCCCACATATACACATCAAAATTTCCACTCGAACGTCGTCACGAATAAAAGCTAGTAGACAATTTGCTAACTCAATATACTTATGACCACGCACCGCTTAATAATACCATTTCAGCAATATTGGCTGCGAAAAATACTTTAACAAGACCATTTTCTGGTAATATCTCGTATTTATATAAATTTTGAGCAATACGTTTTCACGCAAACTTAAGCTCGTAATTAAAAAGAATAATCGAATCCACTAGTAGTTCTGATACTAGTTGAGGACAAATATAATAACAAGAAAAATGGAATCTACGTTCGCAAATTTAAAGTCATCATGCGAGAACATTTATTTTTAAGTCATTATTTCTCTTAATTTAAGTCATTAAGTAGTTTAAACCAGTTTGAAAAAGCAATACTAGTAAAAGCAGATCAACCTTTTTAAAACGCATCAGCTCTCAAATAAGCATATGTTTTAATAATGCAATACTGGTGTCGGTGGTTAGCGAATTGCGCTAGGCCCGAACTCCCAATCTTATGGTTAGTAGCCGAGTAACTTACCGGTCAAGCCAAAAGTCGACTTCGATTCGAGCAGATATTATCTGGCTTAACCTCATTCATCACTCTGGTAAAAGCAGGAAAAATGATTAAATGATATTGATGAATATTGCCCTTTATGCTCATTGCCTACGCGATTTCGAGTTTCAATTATTTGTTGAATTCAGTTCAATCCCCTCTAACGAAACCCTGTTCTTGCAGAACTCGTTTTGGATTATAAGGATAAATAAAAGCATATATCGCGCTTTAAATAAGGTAATGTTGTAGATTGTATTATATTCAGATTTTAGTTTATTAGATATTGGGGTTTGCAGAAAAATATTTTAATTCCACCCGAGTTCAGCATTATTGAATGTATATACAGGGTATCCCAGCAAGACGGGATAAACTCTGCACGGCCAGATTCGTTGTTTGGAATACATAAAAAATGCCCCCCAAAATACCTACACGACCCATAATTTTCGAAAAAAACGTGACAGAAGATGTATTTCTCTATATCCGGTTTACGAGAACCTTTATTCGAAACATGAACATCAGCACTTGCATAGTTTTAAATAAGATGCCCGAAATATCCCCCGTGCATATGGAGGCATACGTCATGCAATGGTTGACTGACTGTACACGTTCTAGTATTGTAGTGTCCACAAAAACAAACGCACTGGGGAGACAAATGGACCAAGTCTATTTCTGAAGTAACTGGGTGTCGACAAAACTCCTTTATATGGCCGCATAGGAATAAATCTAAGAGTAAGATCTGGAGATCGTGGTGGCCATGTATCAGGACTCCGATGCCCAATCCAGCGGCCGAACAAAGGTTTTTAATAAACCAGGTATGACGTTGTGGTGATTTCTATATAAGCCAGATAAGTCCCTTTTGCTCGATCGGTGTGTTACTCGGCTACCAATCTTAAGATTGGGAGTTCGGGCCTAGCACATCCGCTAATCATCCCAACATGGTGACCCGGTGATCGACCTTGAATAACGCAACCTTTGCCCTTAGTTTCGTACAACTGTCGTGGCGCCCTCTATCGGCGACTCAAAGACCCAGACGCGCATTAAATACGACAGTTGTTCACATCACCAACAACACTCCACATGAGTATAGCTCGTCTAATCCACCGACTTTGGTGAGAGAGTATGTGGGGATTGCTATATAAGCCAGATAATAGCTTCGAGCTGATGGGCCCCTTTTGCTCGATCGGTATGTTACTCGGTTACCAACCTTAAGATTGGGAGTTCGGGCCTAGCGCATCCGCTAATCATCCCAACAACGTCATACACACATCTTTATGAAGATTTTAAATTTATTATATACCTTTCGATACCTCTCCTCGCTATTTCGCGTTGATTCTCGTTTTCTTTGGGTATCATCAGAAACCCCAAACTGAAACGTTGTGGCGCTAGCTTCATGAGCCAGGTAACATCCATCGGACTGAAGTGTCACTTTTTGTCTAATGGTTATGTTACTCGGCTTCAAGCCCTAGCGTCGCGGGCACGATCCTTGACCTTCAAACGCCATATGTTTACCTGTCTCGCATTTCTTATTTCAACGCAAAAATTTATTTCATGCACAATCTATTACCTGCATAACATCCAGCAATAATCAAAAGGAATGTGCCATAATTTTGCTTTGCAGGTTCCTCGTCTAAAGCGGAAGCTGGAAGTGATGAACGAGGGTTCCGTTCCTCTTGCCCACCGATTCTGGAACCTTCAAAAGACCCATCGCGTGTTCCATATGAGAAAATTGGAAAACACAAAAATCTCGTGAGGGAATGCGTTATTCGTTCATGCCCCCAGTCTTCAAGTCGAGTGCTCGCAGACTTCAACGTGGCGATGAGCTCTAGTGGAGAGACGAATAGCCGCGGAGACGAACAGTTCAGCAGCAGTAGTGAACACCTAATAAGAAATGAGCAGCAGCAGCAGGTGGTTGAGCCCAAAACGAACTACTGCGTTTCTTGCATGGGCTGTTATAACAAATATGCACGCATAATCAGGAATTCATGTGAGTATTAACTTAAAAAAAATCTTGTGATTAATTTAATTTCCTTTAATAAGTTAATTAGGAATTGAAGCTTAGTTTTACTTTCTTCTATAAGTAGTATAAAATATTGGGTACTTTTCCGTTAGCCTGGCGCCAAAGAAGAAATTTGGAAAGAAATTTGGCGGAATTTTACAATATTTGACGATTTTTCGCTTTTAAATCATTTAGAAATTTGACAGAATTCTACATTATTTGGCGAGTTTTCGCTTTTAACTCGCTTAGAAATTTGGCGAGTTTTCGCTTTTAACTCGCTTAGAAATTTGGCGATTCTTCACTTGTAAATCATTAAGAAATTTGGTGAAATTTTACATTATTTGGCGATTTTTTGCTTTTAAATCACTAAGAAATTTGGCGGAATTGTTAACTTTTCGGACAGCACGAGATTGAGTGTTTGGTGCCAAAGTCTTCATCATAGCTTTAAAAACTTGTTATAGATTAATTTAAATTAAAAATTTATGTAGAAACAAGATGATCATTATAAAAGATAATTTTAGTTTTAAGATGTAAAATAGTTTATAAGATACAGTCATCAATTACTATAAGTATGTCATAAGAACTACTCTATGGTTTAGTTTGAACAGGTTACCAAAAGTTAACCCTGTCTTCACATTGGCTAAACTTTGTTTGATGTCGATTTCTTATTCATTTTCCCTCTTAATGGAATTTTTGGATACGTCGAACCCTCTCCAGAGAACTTCCAATGCTTTGTAGTTACATTAATTTGCAAAGTTCAGCTGTAAAACCACTCAATGAAGCAGTTTCGAACGTTCATTTAGAGGTTTGTTTATAATTGATTGTTCCCATTCGATAATTCTCACACAAGAAAGATATGAAGATGCAGACTTCAATGTCTCAGAAAACAGGTATTAAATATATGCAGCACAAGCTACAAATTCACAGCGAATTAACTCTGTTTAATATGATAATTTCGTTTAGCCCAAAGCTATAGAACGCTCGTCAAAAAGAAAAGAACTCTCCCAAGCTAATCCAACTAACGTAGCTCGTTCTCCGAACTGATCTCCTTCTCCTCCTTAAGCCGTGCCCTTAAATGGCATCCCGATAAAGTGGGCATACAAATGTATAAAATATTGGGTACTTTTCTGTTAGTCTGGCGGCAGCGGAATATCGCCAAAGAAATTTGGCGGAATGTTACATTATTTGGCGATTTTTTGCTTTTAAATCATTCAGAAATTTAGCGGAATTCTACATATTTGGCGATTTCTCGCTTTTAAATCACTAAGAAATTTGGCGGAGTTGTTAACTTTTCGGATAGCACGAGATTGAGTGTTTGGTGCCAAAGTCTTCATCTAGATAATCTAGATAATTGTGGAGCTGTCTCCAACATACTCTAGGAACAAATATTTTTCACGGCTTTTACTACACATTTTAGCGTGTAGTTATAAATCGTTGGTGATCTCTTTGTCATCAATACTCTTTCATAGGCAAATTAGTCAAATATGGCAATCTTCCGTTGTGAATCCCCTTAGAACGGTCTTTTCTCGCTGACGCACGATTCCATTTCAATTTTATACAATTAAATTATGTACAAATATTCATAAATATTTGCATCTAATTAACACAATTCATTGCAATATTATCTAATGGCGGTTATTTCTGTACCATAAACGTTAGTGTTTTCTATAGAGATGATCAGCTTATTTCAAGCAAAACATCTACGTCAAAAAAATGATAATCTCAGATACCCAAACGATATTGATTATTGGTCAAATTATTCAGGGAAAAATTTAAATCCGTGATTTACTGGTCCTGTACCCTTTCATCGAAAAGTACCGCAAGTACACGAATCGGTCGTTTATTGTGCTTCTGATACTTCGAAAAGGCAACACCTTGGAGGTTATTTTAACTGTAAAATTACCTTGCAGGAATGCGAAGTTTTACATTTTTATCAAGGAACTTAAACATGAGCCAATTATTTTAAGAACCTGGAGATTGGATGGCCTTGATCACATGCTCTCTATTTTTATCAGTATTAAAAAGTCTGTCATAATTTTAGTTAAAAATGGATGCATTACCCTAAGTTTCCTTTCAGTAGCTTGAATTAATCGAATTTTTACTCCAATCTTCCATTTTAGGGTTCATTCATATCTTTCAGCTGTTTGTGGTCGTGGTGTCTATTTCCGCAATTGTCATGGGTAAGTACTACAACCTGTTACTTAGGAAAGAGATTTACAATTTCTTCTTCAGCCAAGAATCGGTAACATTACTAATCAAAATATCGGTAAATCTAAGTGGAAAGCTGGGGGATCACACCATTTGATATTAATACACTTTTTTTGATGAGGAGATCAATATTATAATCTTCTGTTATTGTCATTACCATCAAAAATCGAGTGTGTGCTTGTGTGCTTTACATAACGCCATCCTGTGCCCCCGGTGCCTATAACGCTAAGTTATCTAACCAGTTGGATGAGCACAAGATGGGAGAAAGAGGGGGAAAATTTGTTAAAGGGGAAAAAAAGAGGAGATACAGCATTCAGGGATTTCCAGAGAGAATGGTGTCAAATCTTACACGAATCTGTTCAATTTTTTCTGAAGTTATAACTGGATAGAGGGGGACAAGAATACTGAAACAAATGGTGATTATGGGTTGAACTTAAAGGGGAATCAGATTACCAACTGAAAAAGGGGGGATTGACAAATTAAATTGTGAACATATGTATGGCAAGTAAACAATCGCTACAGAGTCAGAAATACATAGCGTCCAGCTGGGTCCTGGGTTCTTGATTTCCATCAAGAGATCTGCACTTTTGAGGGACTTTTTAAGTTACCATTTTGGTTGATTTTCACAAGGAAGATTCTGTTCTCAACTATTGTTTGTCTTGAAGAGGTCTTGGTATTTATGAATATGGTTTACTATGGAGTGGATTTTGCCGCGTGAAAGGGTATTTGTGCGCTTTACATGCGATTGTATAACTTTATACAATGAAGACATGGCCTCATGAAACAACTCATTAAAATTTACAGCAAATTTGATTCTGATTGTCACACTTAAACTTTTTTACTTTCTCTATATGTAGTATAGAAGATTAACAATAATCTCCAAAAAAAATTCGAACTCGAGACTTTGAAAAATCTTTAGGTTTCAGACCCTCCCCCCCCCCATCCCCATCCCGAGAAAAAAAATCCCTCATATTTGGAAAAGAAAACTCAAATATTTCTGAAAAGAAAACTCAAATTTTTTCGGGATACACAAATGAAATTCAGTATAATATCATAATGACAAATTTACAGATTTCTATCATTTTTAGATTTTTCTCGGAACAGATTTTACTGACTGGCTGTACGAATATAAGTTAACATAACTAAAAATCAAAGGAGCTGGATCGAAGAAATTAGATACAAATTTAATATCTATATTGCAGGCACTTAGGAAAGCTTGAGCCAAATCCACCTACGGGTGGTTTGTCAATCTTGTTTTCAAGAAGCATGTAAATGCTATAATTCAAAAATGGAATAATTTTAATATATCAAATTATTGTATTTGTCAAGTGATATTTTCGTTTCAATCTGTACAGAAGAGCGTGTCTAAAACATATATCAATTTTTGGATATTTTAAATGTATGTCATTATCGCCAAAAGTCAATATTTCCTTACTATTGTACGCCAATCCATCGCAAGATGCTCTCTGGCATGATAAATTGATTAGAGCAAGTGAGAAAGTTTTGGGGAAACCAGCAGTAGTGGTCTACAAGTGTTTGACTGCTGTATGAAAGCGAGTGTCAATCATGTGTTGGACGGCAGCATGTTAATAACTATTCGGTTAGTTTAATCTTTAAGGAACGAATTAAGATTTCTTCGTTGAGTTTTCCATGCGATGGATAGTACTGAGTGATTCATAATGAAGTATAGTTTCCAGATGCAGTGAAACAAATAATAAGACATGAAACACCTTAGTGGATTTTCAGGTAGATGTTCTCTTAAAGTTTCCTTCGCCCTTGAAGGAATGGTCAGTAGCATGTGTTCATATGACTAGGCAATTGAAATTGAGGCATATCATGGAAGAAGTCTTATTGTGTTCTTCAATTTAGAAAAACCGAATCCATAATTGTTGCGCAATGGCATTTTCGATAACAATTCGGAAAAGTCGTTCCAATCGGGAAAATTTGTCTATCAATGACTTAAATTTTTAAAACTTCGAGTTTCTATGAAGGACTGCAAGTCCTGGACGGCTAAAGGTTTCACAAAAAAATTTCGTTTACCGAAGCCTAGAAAAAATTAAACCAGAGTTGAGTCGTGCAGTGCAGATTTCTCAGTCCACCGTATGAAGTATTTTGTTTAAGAAGCCAAAAATTATTTCAAACAAAGATATGGCAACATTTGATTGACTTTGGCAAAAAAGCACATTAAAGTTCCTCTGTCTTTTCCGCGTGTGGTTCCAGCTGCATTTTTAGACGGTTGACGCCCGGTTATACGTTTAGGCCTGAATTGTCATTTTAAATCTAACTCAATCTCGGTCGTCGACTACGCCAATCGTGATGATTGTGTTGAAAATAATGGAGATGATCTTGTTCTAGAATAATGTATTTATATATTCACAACAGATTAAAGTAAACATGAAAAGAAAAAGACGTTAGTCTCTCTCGTTCAGGGTGAATCACACCACCCTCGTTCTCCTCCTCTCGCCCTCTCGCTTCTTCCTGGGCCCTCACGTGGTACCTCCCTTTGGTATCACGTGACCTTTTGCCTCCTGGCAGGTTTATTATCGTCCTCGTTGGGAGTGGAGGAGCGGGTCTTACAAGCACCTTGAATTTTGTGTCGGCATTCAATTTCTTTCTGAAAAAAGTGACTGCCAATCACTTGATTTTCATGGAGAAAGCAAAGTTCATGCCAGTAGGAAGGTTCACAAATAGAATGTTCCCTTTAGGGTAAGAGAGAATGAAAATTCAGTGCAACACAGGCGAGAGCCCCTTAATTCCTTCAGTTTAATGTCTACAATGAAAGGGTAAGACCCCTTATAAACGGTCGCACATAGACCATCTGCGATCGTCTCCAACAAAACTTAAAACTAACCCCATACAATTCTGTTACAAGTGACATACTTTACGCTGCTCTTGATTTATAGTGTATTGAGACTGTATACTCTACGAATTATTCATTAATCTTGTCTCGAAAATTCTCGTCCCTCAACCATTTGAAATTCAAATTTCGATTTTTTACACTAGAGCGTCCGTCGGTGTCACCGGGGCCTGTTTAAGTTTATTCTCCTTTAAATATTTTAGCTCTTGAAATTGAAAATGTTTCGTGACTCTAAATCATTTTTCTTGGCTGTTAGTCTTATTCTAGGCAAATTGGGTGGTATTTTATAACTAAATATACCTAAAACATCCATTGGTGTCATTTCGACACCAAGGCAATTAATCATTATAAATAGCTATCGTAAGTAGATATCATTAGTAAAACAAACTTCCCCAAGTACTATCGTATATTTGTTAAACCTTGAATACAGTTGTCACAATCTCCTTCCATCTTGGACTTTGGAATTCACCAGCGTAGCCGCCATATTGGAAGTGGATGATAGTGAGACCTCTTATTGAACGCACCAAAACTTGGTCTTCGTGTTGAAATTGTAATATGGTATTTAAGATGAAATTAATTCCAAGTGTTATTTGTGTTTATTTTATGTGCGTGGTGAGAAAGTTTCGTCTCAAAGAATGTGGATTATTTGGGCAAAGTGATATTACGGTACTTCCGTATTATACCGTCAAACTTTATCGCCAAATTTGAAGTCATCGCCATTGAGTTGTTAAACCGCCTAATATGGCGATCCGGCAATAGTGCAATCCGTTGATATTTATCGCCAAATTTAAATCCGTCACCAAAAAGTTACTAAACCGTTGGCGAAGACTGTATAATACGCAAGTACCATTATTACTCATCTATAGTGGTGGTCCTCAAATATAAGGCGAGTCTTATTACCTTATGTGTGTTAGATTTTTTTCTCCTTTCTGCTGATAAAATGACAGCATTGTTTATTGGGTTCACAGCAAAAATGAATCCATTGTTCTAAAATTGTCTAAGTGTTGTTTTACACAGCATTTGCTTCTCTGCTCATAAAAAAAGTATTTCCTTCGATTTTTAAAACTTGCACAGAATAGACAATATTCAAAAGTTTTAAAATTAAACCTTACTGAGCAGTAGTCTTACAATTATGTCGGAACATATTGTTTTTGGAATGAGGTTTTCTGTCGTCAAAAATAATCCGTAGGTGAAAAATAAACACTTCAACCCGTAGAGGAAAAATAAAACTGTTATTATCTGCATAGGCATCTCGAAAAATCAGCTTTTAATAACGCTATGCCATCGCATTTACAAAAGCTCCGATTTTAAAAAAATAAATTAATGACTACAGCCAATAAAACCCAGAAAAATGTCATTTGAGCACGTGATTATATGAAATGAATAGGAAATGTGATTTTTTTCAAACAATAATGAGACAACGTTTTTTATTATCTTTGGCAATACTAAAGTGACTCATTCAATTAAAATGAAAAAAAAATATATATATAATTCAATTCGCACGAACGCGTGGTGCTTGGCCGTTCAAGAAATTATGTTCTGACAGGATACATTGAAAAATTAAAATGAAATAATTTTATTTAATATATTTCATTTTATCATTTAATAGATTTCATTTTAATCTTTTATTTATTTCAATTTATACACATATATACCACTTTGTTGAAATGACGCTGCGGGTGTTTTAGGGTAATCGAAATACTCGTCTTTCCAGTGTTAACTCGCTCAATAAATTTTATTCAAGCAATCTGCTTGAAATCTAGGATATAAAGATGTGCGGTACTTTCCCTTTATCTTAGTCGCAAGAGAAAAATCGCCAAAGAAATTTGGCGGAATTCTGCATTATTTGGCGATTTTTTCGCTTGTACTCGGCTTACGGAAATGCACCACATTTTCTACCGGTCGAATTCTAATTCACATTTTTCCATTTTCAGGAATAATATTTATCCAACGTTGTAAAGGTAACAACTCCGCCACCGTTCCCCTATTCGATATATTTTTGGGAATATCAGGTCTGTTACTTGTTTACAAGTGGGTTCGTAAAGTGTGTCGCGAACGCAGTGGCGACCGCTATTGGAACTTTGAAAAGGACAAGCTTTTATGGTATTTTGGTGTGGTCTTCTTTTTATTGATTTTAGGTAAGTGTATATGCTTAAGTTATTTTGAAAATAATAAAATTTTGATATTTTTCTGTTAACCAGACGCAAATATCGCCAATTGTGAACCAAACGCCAGCCAAGTGAAGTGAATGACAAAACAGACAGCGGAATTCTACATTTGGCAACTTTTCACCAAACTTCTTTTGGCGGAATTTTACACTACTTGGCGAATTTTTCGATCGCGCCAGGGTAACGGAAAAAGTACAGAATTTTTTAACGCTCATTTATATAATTCAATTTTATCCAAACCAAAATGTTCCAAGAAAGGCTTCGCCAAATTTTAAAAATATAGTCAAATGCATTAAATGCATATGAAAACAAAATCGGCAGATAGGCGAATTTTTTCTTCACGTTTTTTTTAATCGCTGTTACAACCGACAAAAACCTCTTATTTTACTTCAATTAGCGTAATGTCGTTTGTTAATCCTGATAATTTTATTGAAAAATCTTGCTTAATAATAATTTACTTAATGAAAGGAAGGGAGTCATAATTTAATCCCCTTCTTTACAGAGTTCGCGATAACAAGCCAAAGTTGATAACTCCTGTTTCCCCTAGTATGGCAACCCTTTTTCTTTCACCTTGGCTTTAGGACTCTTCCGAAAGTCACGTGCAAGCTCGTTGTTGGCAAGATGGTTGTTAGGTTGTGTGCTTTTTATCATCTCAGAACAATGTGTAGTTTTGGGAATGAGGTTTGTGGCGTCAGCAAAAATCCGCGGGCGAACGATAAATTTAACTTCTGCTCGAGCATCTCAATTAGCTTTTAATAACGAATTGACATCGCATTCGCAAAAGCTCTGATTTTTAAAAAAAAGTTAATGACTACAGCAAATAAAACCTAGAACAATGTCATTTTGAGCACGTGATTATGTGAAATGAAACAAAAAGGAAATGGGATATTTTTTTTAAACAATCAATGCGAGACGAGGTTTTCTGGATCGTTTGCAATACTGAATTCGATGAAAGCACTAAAATGAATAAAAGTGTAATTTAACTTGCACGAGCACGTGGTGCTTGGCTGCTCAAGATATTATGTTCTGACATGATACATCGTTTATGCACAGCAGATTTAATCTTAATATTTTATAACAATTGAAATTCCTTTAATGCCCCAGAAGTTTCTAGAAACCTCTTTATGCTTCCCGGTTCCTCTGTAAAATTATAAATTGGGATTTTCGCGAGCAGTGAGTTCAGTTTTTCTTTTCTACATGTCACGAATTGCTGAAAGCTAATAAACTTGGTAATCTGAGACTTGTTATTCTTTGCATTTTCGTGACACTATTCTTGGAAGGAAAGGGTTAATCCATGTGATAATCTTTGAGCCTCGATCTCTCTGCACAGCTCACAGGATGCAAGAAACGTTTTACGTTGGCGAGCGATTCTTTTAGAGCTGCATTTTCCGCTGCTGAAGATAAAACATGCATCTTCACCTTCAATAGTATGTTTATCGAAGCACCCGTCTCCGGTGGGTAACTATCCCCTTATTGATGTGACTATTAAGGCTATGGTTTTTATTGTAATGTCATGAGCTAGGGAGAAACTTGATGGATTTCTTGGTCTATCTCAGTAGTCGGCAAAGTGCCACTCCGGAGCCACAAGTGGCTCTTTGGCTCCTTAAGTGCGTCTCATTGTTCGCATTAATAAATATTTATTAAAAGTGAAATTTAGTTTTATTTAGTGTACTACCTATTTAGTGTAATAAAAGTTTACTAAACAAGCGGATTTGGCTCCCAATTTTTATTTAAATTGTTGTAATGTTCAAATTTGGCTCTTTGGCTAATAAGTTTACCGACGACTGACATATCTTAACCCCTTAACCGGTTTATTTTGCTTACTATCTAATAAGATGACACCTTCTATTTTGGGAATATTTTATTTTGATTCAAATAGAAATCCATGGAATACTTGGCTTATCTACGTATTCGAAGTCATTTAACTATTGAATTATAATTGTTTTGAATGGTTTATTTCTTGTTTACAACTATCAAAATTCGATAAATCGATGCATCTACGGCGTACGGGCAAACCGTTTAAGGGGTTAAAAAGAGTTTTTTAGCGAAGCTCGTGTTTTGGTTGCCCGAGAGGAAGCGTGTAGACAGATTCTATTTGCTGCTGTAGATGGAGTTGGCAAGTCATAGAGCAAACTCTCCAACCTGCAGCGAAGGCGGACGGATTAACCATAGAAACTGAATGACTGGGCCGCCGCAACAGCAATTGGTGGGAACTGGGGTTGAGTCCTAATGGCCATCACCGGCCACGGTACAACCCTCCTTGTAGGAAGTATGTCCCGTCATCGATGGGAAAAGTCTAACCTCCACCTATTAGTGTACCCACCGGGTTAGCGAGATCCAACAACCATACCGGAAGCATTTTATCCAGAATTACAAGGTGCCCATCGGGGGGGGTGAGAGGGTAAGTCATAGAACAGACTCTCTGACCCGCCACGAAGGCACACAGATTGACCAACAACATTGAATGGCCGGACCACCGCAACAGCAAAGTTCGGGAACTATATTTGAGTCCTAATAGCCGTCACCGGCACAGGTACAACCCTCCCCGAAATTTCATCCCGTCATCGAGGGGGAAGTCTAACCCCCACTGTTGGTGTAACCACCGGGTTGACGAAATCCAACCGCCATATCGGGAGCATCTCATCCCCAATTACGAGGGGGGGGCTGGGGGATCGGCTTACGGAAAAGTAGCCTTTATTAATATAATATGCTTATACTTTATTATTATATTATTTAATATTATAATTCTACTGCTTTTTTTGTTCCGTAGCTCAATTGTTGATATCTCTTTGCAAAAATATGGTCAGAGTTTTCTAAGGTTGAAAGGGTATGCTGCAGATATTTAATAGAAACTTAGCATTTTTCTTGGGTAAGGATGTGAACTTTAGCGATAATTGATCTTAGTTGTGCACAAATTAGCTCGTTTGTGGTTTAAGCCTATTACGCCAAATAACATCCACAGGATACGAGTATTACTTTTGTCTACTGGTTTTGTTACTCGTCTACAAACTCAAACGTTGCGTGTTCGATCCTGGGACTTTCCCCACCATTCACCCACTACACGATTATAAATACAAATATTAAAGAGGCTAGTAATAATTTCGGGAATTTGTTTCCGTATTCCAAATCCACCTATTTAAATTTTGATTTATAAGAAAATCCTGAATGATAACTGTATTAATCCTTGCAGAATTCATACTCTCATTGAAGATGAAGCCTATGACTCTTGGAGCCCCAGTGGAAGAGCTCAAATGCCCGAAGACTTATTGCGACTACTTGTATTTCATGCACATCACAAATGCTGGGTTTCTTGCTCTTGCAGGCTTGCTCTATTTTCCGGACTGTTACAGCTACATGTCAGTTTTGCACCCTTTGGTCCCTTCTCCTCACAATGGGCACTTTGAACCCCTCTGACATGGGGCCCATCAAGGATTTTAATTTGTAATAGATTTTAGATGATTTTTAATGACTTGCTTATTTAGCTAGAAATAAAATTTTAAACTGTTTTTATTACTTCTCATTTGGGTTTTTATTGTGTCGGGAAGTGATTTCGAATGATTTTGTTAACCCACCCTTCAGGCTAACAGAATGCCATAAGCAATTCTCTGAAGAAATCATATTGAAGGGAAAATGAACATCTGGTGTTCCAATGTTAACGAGAGTACTTATTCTCATATTAAACACAGATAATTTAGAAGTAAAATCTTTCAATAGCACATTTCGCGTTCTTTTTTCTGAAAAACGAAGTGTATTTATGTGCCAATAGTTTAATTATATAAAATTGTAACGGAATCGCACATTGGTGAGAAAAGACCGTTCTAAGGGGATTTAGAACAGAAGATCGCCATGTTTGCCCATTTTGTCGATATAGATACTGTTACAAGCGGGCAAACGTCGCTGAAATGCACCGAAATAGAAAACATTGGCGACGGATCAAAAGGAGCTTGGCGCCAGCCAGGTTGGTTTGGCGAAAGGAATAGTCTGGTATCCGCTGGATCTCACGCGGTGATTTCCGAAGCCCCGCGTCTCTCTCGCTCGGCTATATAAAGGACAGGTTACCGTAAGATGAGGTGGAGTTAGTTGAGAGTTCCTCTCTCGGAAGAGAACCGTCTCGCTGGACTAGCGGATTCCTTTTCCTGCTTGTTATTTCTGAGCTGTCTTTACGTTCGCAGTTAACGTTGTGTTATTGAGCTCGCTGTGATTTACTGTGCTGCACGATAGCTGTTCTGCAGTCTGTTTTTTACTGTGCGTAAGCCTTGCATTTACGTTGTCAGTGACTATTGACAGCTGGATTGTTTTTATCGGAAGTTTTCCCTTCTCAAGTCATCCTGTAAATAGCTGTAAATAAATTTGTTTGTGCTGTCCTCAAATAAAGTCCCTTCAATCCGAACCCGCTACCCTAAAAACGTAACATTACGTTGGCGACATAATGGTTTTTACTACACGTTAAAATGTGTAGAGGCTAAGAAATAAATATTTGTTCTTAAATAATATTGGAGAAAGTTCTCAGCTTGCCTGGAAAGAAAGCGCCCTATCTGTGCTTGCCTCTTTCACTTTAGAGGGTTGATATTTAAAAGGCACGGCTTAATTGAGTTCGGAAGACAAGCTACGTTGGTTGGCTTAGCTTGAGACGGCGTCTTTCCTCTGTGGCGTGTGATCTATATATTCGCTGTTATTTGAAATTAGCGGATTAAGTAGTTAATTCTCTGTGAATTAGTAGCATGTGTGGCGTACGTTTAATACGCGTTTTCATAAGCAATGAAGTCTGCATCTTCGAATCTCTTGTGTAAAAATTATTTTTCGTAACAGCATTATGTATACACTCGTCGAATTTCGAT
>JAOUZG010044942.1:1905824-1917857 GCA_026289955.1 Argiope argentata | reverse complement strand
TCCCTGGCCTAGAGCTTCTTGGTATCTGCTACTCTAATAAATTTAATGCATATTTTGAAGCTATTTTTTAGTATGTAAGAACATGTTTCCGTTCGGAGGTTTTTGGTGCTTCCGAAATTTGAAGGCAAGAAATATTTATTTTTTAATTGGTAGATAGCGAGTCACCTGACCCGTGACATTTGAGGTTTGTTTTGTCGGTATTGTTTGAGATATTTAATTAAATTTATTATCAATTTCTTTTATTAAAATGTTATTAAAAATTAAAAGTAAACGATTTTTTCTTTGATAAACATATTTTTTTGCTTCAATTACAATATTATTAAAAGTTAAAAGCAAGCGATTTTTTTGATAAACAATTTTTTTTATTTTAATTGAAATATTATTAGAAGTTAAAAGCAAACTATTTTTCTTTGATAAACATATTTTTAATTAATTTTATTTTCGTGGGGGGGGGGTGTATGATAGCTGATGATTAATTGTAAACCTTTTGGAATCTGGCAATGCTTGTTTAAACCACTTAATGACTTAAATTGATTAAGACAAATGATGACTTAAAAATAATGTTCTCACATGATAACTTGAAATTTGCGATCGTAGACCTTTTATTATTATTTTGTCGGATAGCTTGTTGAAATTTCTGAAGATTAACAAGCAAGTTAAGGGTCATATTTTAATCGACCAAAAATTGTAGAGTAATCGGTTCATGTTCCTCGCTAATTTTTTCTATTTCTTTTTTCTTGATTTGAATGGTTATACATTTTATCAATCATTGATTAAAACAAACGAGGGTTTGTGGCTATTCTACATATTTTGTCCCAATAATTTCATCTTTCTTTTCTAACGTGATTACGAAATTTTACTTTTGTGTGTGTGTGTGTCTTTTCCAGTACGAAACTGGTATGTAAAGCAGTACTTTATGAAACAGCTGCTTTAGCTTTTTCAATTATGGCATGAAACGTTCTACCACGAGAGGTAATTATTATTTGATAATGTAAGAGATTTCTGATATTATCTGGTTTCTGAAATTTTGTTCATAAATGATTTTAGTTTTATTTCCGCTGATAAAATTTTTTAAATTGTTTCATAGCTCTACTCCAATCAACCGTTTTGATCCTTTTGGATATTTCCCCCAAATTTGGCTTTGTTGTAACGACGAGACTACTACGATTGCCTTCGAAATTCGAATCTGAAATGTAGTATTGCACTTATTGAGAAATGGGTGCTGAGCAAATGTGAGATCTAGAAAAACAGATCTTCTCTAACCAATTAAAAGAACATGGTTTCTAAAACATTACTGTTAGGCATATTGTTATAGTGGATTCGATTATATATTTTCTGGTGGATAAACAAAAAGAATCCGCATACCTTTCTACAGGGCCGGCCTTCTTGGGGGGGGGGATGCTATGCACTGGAGCCCCGAGATTGAGGGACCCCAAAATGATGAAGAATTAAAATATTCTGGATTATAAAAGCTTAATTAAAAGACGTGAAAAAGAAATTTAATTTTAAAAATCAACAAGTTTTGAAATATACGGGTATATTATTATTTTATGCAACATATAGCAAAACTAAGACAATAATTCACCATCATTTACCTTACCTAATACGTAAGACTGCATATAGTGTTTGAAATAAATATTTAATATTGTTACATCTGATCATGTTCATGGCAAGAAAATATCCTTCTGGATTTCAAAAAGGAAAATTAACAGAAAAAAAGAAATTAAAAAAAGATTAAAATGAAATCTGCCATGCTTATTTCAATGTATCATGTCGGAACATCATTTCTTGAACGGCCAAGCACCACGTACTCGTTCGAGTTAAATTAATATTTTTATTCCTTTTAATTGTTTCATTGAATGAGTCACTTTAGTATTGCAAATGATCATAAAAAACTTTGTCTCGCATTCATTGTTTTAAAAAACATCTCATTTCCCATTCATTTCCTTTCATTACATTTCATATAATTACTGCTCAAAATGACATGTTTCTCGGTTTTATTTGCTGTAGTGATTTACTTATTTTTTTAAATGCAATGGCAACGCGTAATCAAAAGCTGATTTTTTTAGATGCTCGTGCAGATAATTAGAATTTTAATTTATCCCCTACGGTTTCTTTTATTTTTCGCCTACGGATTTTTGTTGACACCACAAACCTTGTTCCCAAAATAACATCATGTTCTGACATGATAAAAAGAAAAAACGCTAAACTTCAAGAAGTCACAAGAAGACATTTTTTTTGTGTGTCTGAATTTTTTTCTGGAATTGAAATTGCTTCAACTTCGGAAGTCACAATTCAACTGGAGGAAAGAGATCTGCACTAACTTCGCATCTTGTAAAGGAAATACAAAAATAGAATTCTTTGAAGAACTATATATTTATACAAATATGATTGAATCAGAAAATTAACGATGGAAATGACGATAACATATTTCATCAAGTGAATAAGAAGTTATTCATATTTATGATCAAGTAAGATAATAACGAATAAGTTTAGAATGATGCATTAAAATCAGACCTGTAAAACACAAAAGATATTCTGCGAAGAAACCTGAAGATAAGTCGCTTTCCACTACGTATCATTAAAAAAAGGCCAAATGGTGAAGCTTAGCTTTGCAGCTGGTTAATGTATTAAAAAATGAAAGACACGATATTTAGTTTTATTATGTCAGAACAGCATATTGTTTTGGGAATGATGTTTTCTGGTGTCAACAAAAATCCTTAGGCGAAAAATAAAAATTTCATTATCTGCACGAGCATCTCAAAAAATCAGCTTTTAATAACATGTTGCCATTGCATTTACAAAAGCTCTGATTAAAAAAATTATGACTACGGCCAATAGAACCTAGAAAAAAGTGATTTTGAGCACTTGATTACATGAAATGAAATAAATAGGAACTGTAATATTTTTTTATACAATAAATGCGAGACAAAGTTTTGGGGATCGTTTGCAGTACTAAAGTGACTCATTCGATGAAACAACTAAAATGAATAAAAATACAATTTAACTTGCACGAGCACGTGGTGCTTGGCCGCTCAAGAAATTGTGTTATGGCCTGATACATTGAAATATGCACAGCAGATTTTATTTTATTTGTATTTTTTTAAAATGTATGAAAGCAAAGTATTAGAGGAACATGAAAAATTTAGGAAAATGAAAATTCTAAGTAATATTCTATTATTAAAAAAAAACTATTTAAAATTCTGTGTGTCAGAATAATTTAAGATATGATTTCTTAAAATCAAAAGATTGTATAAAATTTAGACTTCATAATATTTTAGAAGTTACATTCGCTGACAAAAGCAACATAAAATATTATTCTTGAAGTTATTTAGATGCTTTTAAAAGTAAAACTAAAAAAGATAATTTTATGATGAATTAAATTTTCTTTTATTGAATAAGTTAGTGAGGTATTGCGTAAATAAATATATTCTGTATTCGCATGAGAAATCAGCGACTAAGGATTCTATCCCCTATTGTTATAGTTTGTTTTTAAAAAGTCTGTTTTGTTTCAATCAATAGGTTTTTGAATTGAGTTAAATTCCTTCCTCTTTTAAAGTTTGACAGCTGTGAACTTATTTACGTGAATTGACAGAAAGTGAAAGATATATATACATAGTATAAAATGAAGACTCTTGAAAGCGTCTGTATGTTGGAACCACAAAAACTGGAGAAAAAGTCATTGTATTTTGGAGATATTTATATCATTTTGTTGAGCATTTGCTGGGAGAGGTTTTAGTGCATTAAAGTCATATCAAAATAAAAAAGGAGTTTTATAAATACCATTTTAACTTTGCACTTACATCGTATGCTCGAAAACCTCAAACTACGCATGTGCAAATAGCTTATCGCTGTGGTATGCATATACGCTACATTTTTGTATGATTTTATACAGCAATTCAAATCTTATTATGCCCAAAAGAAAGAAATCCAACCTTGGCGGAAACACATTGAGGCCAAAAAGCTTCGATTGTTGAGCGATAAGGAAAATGAAAAAAAAAAAAAAAAAAAAAAAAAAAAATGTTGGGTAAGTGAATATTTTCTATCGGTACATATAGCATCCAGAAAGCGCTTGTATGTTTGAACAACAAAAACTCGAGAAATAGTTAATGGATATTGGAGATAATTATATCATTTTGCAGAGCATTTAATGGGGAAGGTTTTCGGGCATTTAAGTTGTATCAAAATAAAAACCTTTTAATACAGTCTCAATATTTCTGAATACGTGCGATAAAATTGTTTTGTAGCCATTTTGGATAATTTCTAAACATATTTGTTATGTTTGTTTGATGTTGCGTAACATGCCCTTGTCATATCGGGTGGAGGCTAGACTTAAGTTTAAAGCTAATTTTTCTTGGAGGCTATGCCACGGGCAACGCCGTTCGGGTACTGCTAGTGAATAATACGATGAACAGAACAGCATAAGTTTTCTGTAATATGATAAGTAATATAATCATCAGAATTCGAAATTTAAATATTTTATTAAAAAGCTATTTAGAGATCAAGTTTTATAAAATATTTATTGAAAGAACTGTTACATACTGCTCGTCAGCGCACTCCGAGACACCCCGTTTCGACCATTGCATCCCATTAAGAGGTGTGACGTGGAACCATGAGTGCATTTTTGGTATTCACCTTTGACCTTGGATTTACCCCATTAGATACTTTTTAGTTCAATTTTATTTTCACGTGTATGTGAGGGACGTGTTATTTGTGACCCCAATTTATTTTGAATCAAAATTTCGTATTGATATGGTTAATTGTAAAAAAGATTTCAGGAGTGGCAAGAATAAAATTTTATATGATATCATCAAATATTGCAACCAAGAAACAGAAAACGTGGAAATAAAATATTGCCAAAAGAATTTAATAATATATTAAAATTTATATTTTAATTTTAAAAAAGATTATAATCATATGGTAAAAACTAATTAACAAATTTTAAGAACAGAAATTTTTATGTTAGAACATGATGTTATTTTAGAAATGAACGTCAACAAAAATTCGTAGGTGAAAAATAAAAATTTCATTATCTACACGAGCATTTTAAAAAAAAAATCAGCTTTTCATAACGTGTTGCCATTGCATTTACAAAAGCTCTGATTAAAAAAATAAGTTAATGACTACAGCCAATAGAAACTAGAAAAATATCATTTTGAGCACGTGATTATATGAAATGAAATAAATAGGAAATGGGATATTTTTTTAAACAATAAATGCGAGACAAAGTTTTTTGGATCGATTGCAATACTAAAGTGACTCATTCGACGAAACAATCAAAATGATTAAAATTATAATTTAACTCGCACGAGCGTGTGTGCTTGGCCGTTCAAGAAATGATGTTCTGACATGATACATTGAAATATGAAGTGAAGATTTCATTTTAATCTTTATTTAATTTTAATTAATTAAAAATTGAGTTGAAATTTTGCCGTTTTTTCACAATGACTTCCGAAAATATCATTGAAAAAAAAAACGATTTTTACATCATTTCAAGATTTTGAAAAATTGTCCTTTTAATGATATCAATTTAATAGGGTACATTTCTGCTTATATTTTATAGCAATCTTCGTTTGTTTTCTTGGCCTAATTTCTATAAATATATTGTATCTTGGTCCTAAAATTCAAACAGTTTCATTGCTTCATCAATATTTTTTTCCCATCATTGAAAGTTAAAGAAAATGGATTTTATGTATTATCCATGTAGTTTTCTAAACAAATAAGGAAGGGGGAAAAAAGAATAAAATGATATCTGCTGTGCATTTCAATGTATCATGTCAGATCATCATTTCTTGAAAAGTAAAGCAGCACGCGCTCGTGCGAGTTAATTAAATTATATTTTTATTCACTTTAATGGTTTCATCGAACGAGTCACTTTAGTATGGCAAACGATCATAAAATAAACATTGTCTCGCATTGATTGTTTAAAGAAAATATCCCATTTTCCTATTTATTTCATTTCATATAATCACGTGCGTAAAATGACATTTTATTTGCTGTAGTCATTCACTTATTTTCTTAGATCAGAGCTTCTATAAATGCAATAGAGACACGTTATTAGAAGCTGATTTTTTGAGAGGCTCATGCGGATAATAAAATTTTTATTTTTCGCCAACGGAGTAGGAAGGAATCATCTCGAGAAAACATTTTTTGGACCACTCAAGCATTTTGTTGTTTTTCAATACATTAAAAGTTCTCGAAATAGCTCAAGAAGAGATGCATTACATTCCTACATGATTTTTTACTATTGAGTGACAGCAGATAGCATAGGAATTTTTTTTAATAATGTTCATAGTTGTCGAATGACGATCTTTAAACTCCAATCCTCGGATCTCATTGACATGATGATCAAAATTCGAAGTGGCTGGTCAACCAAAACAAAAATAGTCTTCAAAGAATTCTTTACCCTTTTAAAACTTTTGAAAACAATCAAATACTGCTATTTTGTGTGTGTGTTTAAACACTTTTTGCAATACTTCAAGTTCTGTTTAATGTACTGCTGAGTTTAAACTCGGCCAAATATAAGACTACAAGAAGACGGCGCATGCGTAGAATGGGTGAAAAATGCTGTTCGGTCGTTGGCAAGTAATTGTCCCGACGAGACAACTACAAGCCACTGCATTTTGTTGTTGTTTGTTTGCTTATTTGTTTTGTTATCTTTATTGAAAAATTTGGCGTGGAATTTATTTTATTTTATTCTTATTTATTTATTTTTCAGGAAAGAACTGACCATTCATCATAGATTAATTACATCCTTTTTTGCTCTTTCTGATACTTTATTCTATAGTTTTCCAAATTTAGGTATGATTAATTTCTTTTTTTTTTACTTAACCATGTTTCTTTTTGTAAATATTCATCATTTTTATACGATACGCAGTGAAAAAAAATTCAGTTACTTCGAAACAACGATCATAGACACGCATGGAATACTTAAATCTATCTTATGAAGTGTCTACTTGCCGGCTTATAACTGGCCAAATGAAAACCCGGCATTAATATGTATTCTTTGTTCAGTAAAATTAACCTTTTAGGAAAATCGAAAGATTGGGAATCCTCCATTCCTTAAAAACAAATTTATTTTCAGCCGATGTATGATCAGGTCAATTCCCCATTGCTCACAGTCATATTTTAGAAAAGTCTTTAAAAATGCTTAACTTTGCAGACGATAGCTTTAGCAGACGTAGAAGAATTCCATTTATCTAAGAGTTTCATAAGTGAAAATTTAGTAATGATTTTTCTTAACAATGTCGGATATTCATTTATTTCAATCATTAAATACAAGTGAGAATAATTCTTTTTTTGATCTTCGAGTTTAAAGTTTTTGAATAGGTGTAAAAGTAGTGTTTCTTTGTAAACTTCTGAAACGTGTGTATAAATATTAATCCTATTTGATCAAATCCAATTTGAATTATTCGAATTTTTTAATAAAATAACAAAAATAATGAACATTATTAAACGATTATTATTAAAATACTTTATCAATGTTAAGGCTTAGTTTCTTACAACAGTGAAATCTTAACCGACTGTGGCTTTTTTACTCTATAAAAGGATACTAAGGCGTCGAAACTTTTCATTCCTTTTTTACCCAAATTCCTTGGCAGGCTTTCATTAGACCATCATTATTCTTTCGTTTCGTTTTACTATTAATTTGGTTTTCCCAGATATTGATAATAAATTTTTAATTAGTTTCTGACTTTTTCTTAATTAAAATCATTGAAACATTTTATATTTGGCGGTTTCATTTTTTGGTGATACGAACAAGCCGCATTTTAAGCTATAATGTCGATTAATCAAAATCGGCTGTTTGAGTGTCAATTTGAGTTGATTAAGCTCAACAAAATGTTACTTCCCCCTTCGAATGTTTACAAAATAGGAAGCTGGCATCAGAATGTGCTAACTAAATTTGCGTTCTGGGGAATCTAAAAGACCAATTTTCTTCTAAAATAATTTTCCGATTTAGTAAATTCCAAAAATTTAACTCGTATAAGCGGAATTCAAGAATTCAAAATTTTCCTCCATTAAGGTTTTTTGGCTTCCCTGTAAAATAGCTTCAGTTGCTGCTTTATAAGTGAGCCCAGCTCCAATATGCATTGTTAATATTTTATGTATGATTTCGAGACTTCTCATCGGTAATCATTTTTTGATGTTACAAGAATTTACCTATTTGTTTATAATGAAGTAGTCTTTTTTTAAAAAAATTTGGCTCCTTAGGATGAAATTTCAGTATCCGGTTTTTAAACAGATGTCACATGGCTTCAATCTACCAATCAGAGTTGCCAGAAGCTTTTTCTCTATGCACAGAACAATGCTTGTTCAGAAAGAAGGTGAAAATGTTAGCCTGTCTGTAGCGGGCAGAAATCACGGTGCTGATTGTATTCGCTATCATATTTCTGCAAGGCATTACGTTGAATTTTAAGAAAATAACGATACGTTATGGCGACGCCAAACTCCTATATACAAGACGATACAGGTATGATAATTTCGAGAAATTTATTGTATTACTTTGATTTTTATATCAGTGTATAGGAAAATCATTCAAGTTGTGAAATATGCATTATTTGACTGGAACACACGTGTGAGCTAACGCTTCTAAAAACGGATGATTTTAAACGTACTTAATTTCATTTTTGTTTATAAATCTAAAAATTATATTCAAAACTCTTTTTATTTTTCGTATTTATTTTTCAATTAGCCACTTTTTATCAAATTGCAATCGTTATGTTAAATGTTTACATCGTATGTTGAGTAAATAAGCCACATAATGCTACAGATTGATGTATTATTGCGTATTCAACCTCGTACGCGTTTTTTTTTTTAAATTTTATTTTCATAAATGTGAATTTTGACTTATCATATGCATTTCTACGATACGAGTTGGTATACAAACGATATATTAATTCGAGATAGGAAACATATTTTTTCAGTTGGAAACTATTTACCTAAATATTCACAATCTTAGGTTTTCCACTAGTATTTGTTTCTGTTCTTTATTAATACAATCATTTCTTTAATACTAAAATAAAAATATTTAAATTATCCAATTCTTTTAAAATTTAAAAAAAAAATGTAGTTGCCTTGTTTGTAGTTTCTGTTCATCTTGCATCATTTATAATATAAATTTCTTGATAGTTTTGCTGTGTATTTTTTTATTAACTTAAAGCTATCCATATTTGACATGTTGTACTCATTATGAGAGTTCTGGAAGATTGGAATATATCTAAAAAATAGTGACGCAGCTGTAACTTTTTCTCTCAAACTAAAGTTGTAATCACTAGTTAGCCAGCCGTTAGGACTGTAATTTCCCTTAAATTATTTTTTAATTAAATTTATTTTTAGTCAAATTTTCTTACCTTTTCGCTTTGAGATTTCTATGTTCTTTGCTCTCTTTATCATTCTTAGAATTTGATCTACTAATATAGAAGATAGCAATCAAATCATAATGAAAACCGGAAAAAAAGTAAACCAATAAATGATAGAAAATGCAAGTTAGGTTGATTAGGCATCTAGCCCATGACAGCTGACATCTAATTGAAAATAATTGAAGAGTAATTTAAATTTTTCTGCAATTTAAATTTTATGGCATGGTGTAGCAATCGGAGCATACCCAGCTTGGAGTGGTATCATTTCTTCCTTTTGCTTTCCTTCATTCAATGTTTAAGTTTTGATTTCAATTCTTGTTGGCTCGATATAAATGCATGTTTTATAGAAAATTATTTTAGTAATTTCCAAAACATTATTCTGATTTCTTTACATTTTTTTTGTTTATTATTATCATTGCTTGGAACTTGCTACCCTTATTTTATAAATTACATAGGCTATTAATTCTCAAATTAAAAGATGTATTATGAAAAAAAAAATGTTTTTCTTTAATATACTGATACTTTTTTTTATTTTTTTGCCTATTTTAAAGCAAAATTATTTATAATATTGTTAATTTAAATTCATTGAATAATGTTACAAAATTCCTCAATTATATATTGCTCATCAATTTTAAATTTTAATCAGCTCTAATCTTGAGTACTTTTAGTACTTTTCTCTAGTACTTTTAACAGTTTCTAAAATTATTACTTTTTTAAGAATATAGTTCTCTAATTGATAAATTTAAATAAACTGTAACAGTTCAAGGTATAAAAGAAATACTAATTGAAGACTATTTTCATTAGTGCTAAAAAATAGATATCATAAGAAATAAAACTTTTTCTTTCAATTTGAAATAGTTTTTAGTCATTCTTGTTATTTTGTAATTAACACTTTTTTTTTTGTGATTCAATGAATTTAATGATATAAGAAATGGAAAATAAAAACATATACATGAAGAAATCTCATACCAAGTTCTAGAATCATTCAAATGAAGAAGTCATTTTTAATTGAGTTTCCACCTCATACAATAGCTCTAAAATTAAAATTATGGCAAGTATTAAGTGAATGAATATTTGTGAAGGTGATTTATTTTTTAAACTTCCATTTTTGATTCATAAAACAACTGCATATTAAAATTGTCTAACTTCATCAAAATAATTTTTCCGAAGAAAAATAATGCATTTATATATATATTTTTGAATTATAATTTAGGTATTAAGAGAAAATACACTCTTTTTTTCTGTATAAGGATTATCATATTTATTGAAACTGTCTTTATAATTTTAATTTAAGGAATTCTAAATATTCATAAAACAATTAATTGCATATTAACTAACTTTACTAAAATAATTTTCTAAAAGAAAAATGACCCATTCATATTTTAAATTTTTTTAATTAAGCTTCAGGTATTAAGAGAAAAGGCTTTCTTTATTTCTCTATAAAGCATAGTATCATATTAATTGAAACCGTCTTAAAGATTTTTATTTAAGTAATTTAAAATATATATATATATATTTTCATGCTTATTGATTCTCTAAAAAATTAAATTATAATCCACAAAATAAAAAAAAGTTTATTTTTGCTTACAAACAACAACAACGTAATTATTAAAACTGTTTGTAAAGTGGCAAATTAATTTTTCAAAAATTAGGGAAAAAATTTAAAAAAAAAGTGCTTGGGCAGGGATGAACTTGGTTCTTCTTATCTGCTACGCTATTTGTGCCTTGGCAGTGGCTGTATATTATTAGTATATAAAGTGTGCAGAAAGTTTGAGGGCCAATTTTTTTTGTATGCCATAAATTTATATATAAGGGCTAATCTTTTCTTATTGCAAAATAACTTTTCACTCTGATTTCTGCCCTTATTCAAAGTATCATAAGAAATGGAATACCCTATTTTACTCCTCAATACCTTTTTCTAGTTACACCACTATAAAACAAGTTTTTAAATTTGCTTGTTTAAGGCCCTATCACACGGTAAAATTCCGTCAGCACTTTCGTCACCAAACGACGACGAAAGTGATGTCACTTGAGGATTTGCTGTCTGGTAAACCTAAAAACTTAGGTTCACGTTATAGTGTATTTATCGCTCTTTATTCGTTTCTCCTACTTAGTGAATATCAGAAATTTTCTCATTTCATAATTCATGGGATTCTAGTCAAGACGTTGCTTGAATTTGTAAATCCAAGATAATTTTTTAAATGATCCCATTAGCTTTCAATGAATGCAAAAGCCCATGGTAGCAATAATAGTTATAATTTTTTTTAAAATTCAAACTATTTTGGAATTTTTAGATATGTAAATTATGCAGCCAATGAAACGAAGTTCCATTGCTTTAATAAATTGCAATTCTATTGACACATTATTGGATTAATTTTAATTGAATAACTTCTAGTTCAAATTTAATTTTTTGAGTGCTTATTACAATAAATATAATAAGGATTGTAAAATGAGACAAGTTGTACATTTATTGAATTTGAAAATGCTTTTCTAGCAATTTTTTCCTTTGAATGTTTTTTTCATTTCTAATAGTATCAATCTTACTGTCAATTATTGTAAATATTTATTGTACCATTCAACTAATTGTAATGTTTTTATCGAAATTAGTAACAATGAATTCTGTAAAATAATAAAACTTTTTAATTATTCTTAGTAATAGTTTTGTTATTTTTTT
>JAOUZG010044942.1:1883201-1905424 GCA_026289955.1 Argiope argentata | reverse complement strand
TAATTAAGAATAAAAACAGGATTTAAATGCATCACCACCATATCATTGAATAAGAATTATTTTTTACTCTTTTAAATTTGATTGAATGTTTTTCCCTCCTTTTAATTTTTTAAAAATAATTTTTGAGAATGTATATTAGACTCGATTTGTATTTATCATTCATTTAAATAATTTTTATTTTCCCACACCAGTACAAAATTATAAAACAATTCAATTCTATTCTATTCTAAGGCTATTTCTAATAGTATCTATAGTAGTTTTTTACTAATGATAAATGTATGATCTTTTTATATTCTTGTCAAAACCAAATGTGTTTTATATTTCTGCACTATTTAGTCTCATTCATTTCTAAAATTACTCTTTAAAAAAATGTGTTAGTTTTATTTTGTTTTCATTTTATTTGCAACCACAGAGCTGTTTGTTTTTTTAATATTTGCTTATTTATTACCAGTATTTGTGAAAAATAGGAATCGTTAAATAATTTTCATTTAATAATAATAATCAAAAATAATTTTCCCAAAATATGTTATTGCATTTTTCTTAGTTTTTTCAAAGCTAAGTATCAACACCTCATTTATTTTTACATAGATATTTAAAAAAAAAAACCTCCACATTACATCAGGAATGAGAAGCAATAAAGCTTTTTTTTTTTTTAGTCTGACCATTTTCAAATGTGTGGCCATTCAATGCATCTTTCTCAATGCAAATGTATAATCAGAAATATCATTCTAAATTAACTGTTCATTTGTTAAATTTAAAAGAAAAAAATGTGGAAAAAGCCCGAATTTTATTGTCTATCATACAAAAGGTGATTTAGTTTTTTGCTAATGGGAAAAGTATGATCATCTTTATATTTGTCAAAACAAAATATGTTTTTATTTTTGCAACATTGCAGGAACATCTAAGTATTAAAATTTAACATCACTATTATATTTTTCACTCTAACATTGGAGTTAAAATTTTTAAATTATATAGAAGCTATTAACAAACTATTTAAGGAATTATTATAATCAAAAGATTATACTATTATTTGAATAAATAAAAACTGAATATGGTCAATTATATTTCACAAAAAGAATACAATTCACATCAGAATTAATATTTTTTTATTTACTTTAAAATATCCTGTTCCTAATTCCTAACTTTAATTATTTGTATTGGTATTCTAGACACAGTAGTTATATATATATATATATATATATATATATATATATATATATACACACAAAAAAAAACCTATATTTGTCGAGATGGATCCAACAAAAATTTCCATCACAAGTTCGAAGATTCTTCTAGAGAACTCTTCCCCATATGATAGTATCAGTTTTTTTAAAGTGGGGACAATAATTTGTACCACAGAATGGGGAAAAGATACCGTAGTTTTACTTCGCTTTTTTCATTTTGTGGAAACTATTTTTAGTATTTAGTAATATGCAACATTAAATGCATGCATTTTCAGTCGTATAGTAACGCCAACCGATGCCATTCTTGGCACACTACATCACAGAAAAGTTTCACATGATTGATTGAATTTCATTTGCAAACAATATTTCCGTCACTATCGTGGACATTTTCAAGCTGGTAAAAAAAAAGTTGACGATGACGGGAAATCTTGCTTGACCAGTTGCCTTCAGGCACAAATCGACAACTGTTGACGAAAGTGCTGACGGTATTTCGCCGTGTGATAGGGCCTTTATATCCCAGATTATTATATTTGTCCAATATCCATTTCAATTTTTTGGTATCTTGATTAGTTTATGTGCTATTTGCCTATATCTTAAACTAGAATATATTTTTAAATTGTCTCGATATTTTAAATTTTTTATAACATTCCAAATTTTAAAAAATATTGGTTCTTAACTCTTAATTTGATAATTTATACAAAACGTGTGTTGAAAACATTACTAGGTATAACTGAAATTATTAATTTTCAAAGAATTTGCTGCCTTTAGTGAGTAACTTGTTTGTGTAGATTGACTTTTTACTCTGTAATAATATTTTTATATATATTTTTATTTATTTTGAATTAGTTTATTTTAAATTTAAAAAACCATGTATCGTGAAATAAAAGTAGGGGAAAGGGGTACTCCTGTTACAGGGTTAAGGATTTTACGAGTTTGTTTAAAAAAAGTATAATAGGTATTATTCTTTTCAGATAAATGTCTTATTTTCTTACGACTATTGACTGCTCCACTTATTATTATTAAATTTTCCTGAGTAACTTGTGAAAGTTGTTTATATTTTCAGTATACTTGTTTTAATATTTTTGAATTTTGGTCATTTTATGCATATGCTTGGCATTGTATCAGAATAGTGGAAATTGTAGAACACTCTTAATTTAGAGTAAGATTTTGTTTTGTCACATTAAATTAGAACATGCAAAAAAAAATGTGCAGTAAAATTTTCCTCGCAAAAATTTGTAAAGTTCTTAAAAGCAATTTATTTAATAGCATTTTATCAAAACTAAATTTCATGAATCATTCATTTTCTATTAAATAGTTTCTTTTCTCTGACATGTTAAATTATAGACTGCTAATTTTAAGAGTTATGTGAAAAAAAAAACCATTGACTGTATCAAAATGATTTAATGATATACTGTATTTTGATGTTTTACTGAGGTATGTATTTGTGAAAAAAATATAATTTTTTAGCATTATTGAAACTAAACTTCTCTTCCTTCCTTAAAATAATAATAATAATAATTGACTTTTGGAATTGCTTTTTAAATATTAAAAAAAACTGAAATTTTTTTCTAATTTATAGCTTAATACTATAATTTCAGGTATATTGTTGTGTTATTTGCTGTTTTGTAATTAGATATATATTTTATACAAATATATTGCATCTATGCATCTGATTTCTTTAATATTTTTTTATAATGATGAAAAGATTTTTGGGTATAAATCACAATCACACTGGTTAATTTCACAATCTTTTCAGCTGGCTATTATTTTAATATTTTGTCATTCTGTTATAGGTACATACATTCCTGCAACTCAAAGACCCGATGGCTCCTGGCGAAAAGCAAGAAGAGTAAAAGATGGTTATATTCCTCAAGATGAAATGCCACTGTAATTTGATTTTATTTATTTCCGTTTTTATTGATTTTACAGATTTACAAATGTTTCTTTCATTTTTTAAAAATTATTCTATACTAAAAAAAATTATTAATATCACTGAAAAAAGTCAGTATTCTCTAGAGAAAATTATCTGTCTGTCAAATCTATTATCTATCAGTCAAATCTACTCCTACTCTTCAAATTCAGATCCAAACCTTATTATTCACATATTTTTCGTACTTTCTTTAAAACTTTCATAGATAAAAACAAATCAAAAGTTTTCAAACCTCGGGATTTAGTGATAATCAGTGGTGCAAACCAGTCTAATTGAAGATTAATAGTTTAAAGTATTAGTTTATTTTTTGAATGCATTTGCAATAGTTAACTTCAAAATTTTGAGTAAACGACATGTGTGGGCAGACTGAGTCAATTTTTTCAATAGACAATTTTGATAAAGCGTGTGGTGCCTTTGACATAAAAAAAATGTGAAATAAGAAAATTTTTAATTATTATTATTTGATTTTGTTACCATGGCAGCAGGAACCAAGTGGTTTTTGTAATTTATTGAATGTATGGAATTTGCATTTTTGGATTATACAAATGAAGTTTAATGTGTAATGCCTGCATCATTCAATATGTACATTAAGTGGATATATTTTAAAAACTATTGGACTTAGTAAGGGCATGTAGTAATTCTTCCACTAATACAGTAAAAGTAAATTCTGGGAAAATAAATTTGAATAAGCTCCACTCTTAAAATAAAATAAAAAAGTAACCCTGAAAATAATTTTAATTTTAAAATGTGATTATATTTTATATATGTGGGTCAGTTAAAATAAAGTCAAAATTGCATTTAAAATTTGTGTAAAATTATTTAATTTTTTTTAATGTTATTCCTTTAATAACCTAATCAATTTTGAGTTTTTGTAAAATTTGTATGGTACAAGGGGAAAAAATATTAATGCTGCATAATCTAAATGGAAATAAACCATGTATCTATAAATATGAGTGTGATGAATCATATATGATAATTTTTAATTTATCTTATCTTGTGATGCCATGACAAGATTCTTTCTAAGAACTCGTTATTTGCTGAGAATATTTTCTTATAACTTGTTATCCTGTGAACATTTCACTTTTTCCATCACTTGGATAAAGAAATATTAACAAAAGATGAAAATTAGACTATTTGCTTGATATTAGAGAGAATAAAAATTGTTTTTAAAGCTCTGTGCTATTTGGAAGCTTTTCTTGTTTTATATATAAAATGTCAAGATTTTGAGCTTAACTTTTACTTGCTTGTTGTGAATTATATATTTTTTTAAAATCAAATTTTTATAATTTAATTTTAATTGTATTTAAATTAATTATATATGATTATTATATTGATTATCTAGATAATTACCTTTCTCAAGTTAAGTGAAACGATGCTATAAATTTATTTGGAATTTAAATAATGGTTTTAGTTATCTAAAAAGTTTCGATTGCTTCACCAAAAATCTTTTATATTATATGAAGAAATCTATTCTTCTAACGGATTACTTTTTTTTTAAAGGTATGAAAGCAAAGGAAAACAGTGGGCTAAAAATCGCCCCACTTTACCCATTGGTCTGGATCCATGTTACGCAATTCCTGATAGTAGTTCAAAAGGTAATGTGAAAAATAAAATACCTGGACTGACAGAAACTACCAAAAGTGAATCTACCACAAAATCAAACAAAAAGAAGAAGAAGAAAAGTGGAAACTCTGAAACAAATATAACCAATCAAATGGCCAATTTAGACATTTCTTCTAAACCTGCTAATGAAAGCAGGACTGAACCTTCAACTAATTCCATAGCAAAGTCATTACAACCGGTAGCTACAGATCCTGCAAAACGAATAAGGAATCTTAAAAAGAAATTAAGAGACATAAATGCTCTAAAACAGAAAATTGATTCTGGGGAACTTAAGAATCCTGAAAAAGACCAACTGGAAAAAATTGCTCGGAAAGAAGAAATTGAAGCGGAAATAGAAGAATTGGAGTTAGAATTAGCTGATGTTTAGAAGGAACTAATCATGTTTTTTAGGACACAACAAAAGTGTTTTTTTGCTATACTTGTTATACCTAAAATCATATAATCTAAAATGGTTTGACTATTTAATATTTCGTATTCTTCAAGTGTCCTCATTCTCACTTTAAATTCATATGTGTCACTTTCAGAACTGATTCGATTCACTCTACCAAAACAGTGTTACAGAGTTATATATTTGTTTTAATGTGTAGGACATTAAAACTTGTTTTTAAATATGGAAAGGTTTCCTTTTATTTATATATACAGATAATTTGTTACTGTTAAAGTGTATTATTGTTATTTTGAAAAATACCTTGTTTCTTCATGAAATAATGTATGAAGTCAAGTAAAGTGTGTAAATAAATAATTTAACATCTTAGGTGGTTATTCTACAAAGTAACTGGTAATGAATAGCTTAACTGTGAAATGAAAACATGCCTTTTATGGTTACTGATTTTCATTTATATTGCACATAAACATTGATAGCCTGTGTATTACGAGATGAAGATACTGTACTGCATTGTGCATCAATAAACATAATTAGGAATTTATCTTCCCTATTTAATTTAATTACTACACAATAAAAAATAATTTTGTATTAATGCAAGCAAAAATGACAAATTGCAATTTTTTATTTATTTTCCTTGTTTTCTGTACTCTTTTATAAAGATTTATTTAACTGCAGTTGAACAATAAAAAAAAAAAATAATAAATGACCAAGGTTAAAATAAATACAATAGATTTGTATTTTCATATTTATGAAGAAGTTAATGGTATTTTTAATTAGTTCTGCATTTATCATTTGTCACATTTTTTTCTGAAAATGTATTTTCTTTCTCATACATATCCATACAAATTCTGTTATGGGGAAAATCTTTTTTTAACTTGCTTTTAATATTTGAAAAGCAAGGAAAAATTTTTATTTCCTGTTTAAAATTAAATGGTTAAAATTAAATGGAGTACTTAAAAAATTGGAAGTGTTATAGTTCAGCAGTACTTATGCATGAGTTTTTTGCATGTAAGAAAACAATTCTTCCCTTTTATATAACATTTGCTTGATAAAAATTCAAGCCTTTCATAATCTTTATTTTGAAGAGCCTGTTATTAAAATTAACATAATGCCTGAAATTTTTTTTTTTTTTTGAAGAAATGATTTATTTATTCTCAACTAAATAGTGTGATGTACTTCAGAAATATTAAAAACAGAACCATTAAGTATTTAAATTCTCTATTATAGAACTACTTCAATTTTTGAAATGCTAAATCGTTACTTTTTATGAAGATAAAATTATTTATTTTTTCTAAATTTTGAAAACCAATTATTTTATAATTGTAAATGATGAGTTTTCATTTAAAAAAAAGACATTTATTGCCTTTTCAAAATTAAGTGTTTATGCCAAAGGATGTTGGCAGTATTCTAAACTGTGTGAATATCTTTCCTTGCATGGAATTTAGGTTCCCATTCCCTTAGAGTACCCATCAAAAAAAAATTCTGCTCTACATTTTAATTATTTATCAATTGGCTTTTTACCAAATACCAACTACAGATGTACCATTAAGAGGCTAATTTTGTAATATTTGGCCCTGAGTTATTTTTTATGTCCTAGAAAATAACATAAAGGTAATGTCTATACTATTGTAATGCTTTGTTTCAGAATTCTATTATCATAGTCTAACCATTGTGCTATTTACACTATCCTATTTATAATACTGAAATTCACACACACACAAAAAAACTGGCTTGTTATTTTACATTTAAATGTCTAATTTTCAAAATTATAAATTAAATAACCAATACCTTTCAATGACTTCGTCTATTATTTCATTAAAGACTGGTATTTTAGGAAATTCTGTATTTTATATTTTAACTAACATATGCAAAAAAAAAAAAAAATTTCATAAAGTGCACAGTAACAGTTAAAATTTAAGGCACAAAAATTTTACTGTATGGAATTTCAAATAGCAATTATATTATCTCATGTTAAAATATTTAGAAAATACATCCCCATTTTTTTATATACTCTTTTATGATATTGAATATTAAAATGTATTGCAGGATTTGAAAAGTTTTCATTCAAATATTCTGTATTGTTATGCCATATTTTGTTTTCCAGATGTTTAACTTTCTAATTATATTATTAATTAATAAAAAAACTTAAGTATATCTTGGTACTTATTCATTTATAGACTTTAAAATATATGAAAAGCTTAAATATTTCTTTCCTTTGATATAATGCTATTGAAGAATATCAAATTCTTTCTTAAATTGGCATTAAAATGACTAGAAATGAAAAATGCACCAAACACTATTGCGGAAAATCAAAATGCAAAGACAGGATTTGTACATAGATTGAAGTTCACAATTTGGCAACACCTGTTTAACTATTCTCATTTCATGTGAAGACTTTTTTTTTTAAATTTTTTCCTCTAATCTTTGAATAGTTTTAATGGTATGCATTTTACTATTAAATATTTTTAAAAGAAATGCATCTAAGCATAGCTGTAAAATGAACATTTAAATTAAAATTTTTTCTAAATTACATGCAGCTAACAAATTTTTATATTTTTTGGTGAAATTTTTTTGAAAATTAAAATGTACTAAATAAAAATATCAAAGCATTAAATAATATCCTAGTGATCCAAACTATCTTACATTTATTATTTTACTTATCATTATTTCTCTTTCATTTTAAATTTTTTTCTATAATTTCAAGAGCAATGAACATATTTTTTTCTTACTTACAAAATCTACTGAACATATAAATTACTCTGTGTACATACAGCAATGAGGAAATATTAAGTATTTAAACTGTTTAAAATCTCTTCTTCAACATGTATAATGTTAGTAAACATGCTTTGTTACTTAAGTATACACCTGTAACATAAAGATAATTGATCATTACTATTTAGAGCAAGTATTTATCAATACTAAATAAGGATATATAGTTCCTAATAATAAATTCATCATATTTAGGGATTTGATTGCCTAATTAATAATGAAAGTGTTTGGTAATAATCTCGAAATTCATTTGTACAGTTTTGGAACATCATCAAAAACACCTTCACATATAGGTCCATGCCTGTTAAGCATTTATGAAAACAATTAACATACTTTCCCCACTGCATATTCAAACAATGTTGATTAAAAAAATAGTACATAAAAGTCCTATATTTATTTAATGTGAGGCATATTGATTATTGATGTCTTTCGTCTGTGGACTACAAGCTCGAAAAATGAAAAGGGCATTTATTTTACAGAATTAAGTATTACACTCATGATTAAATTGATCAGAATTATATACATATGCTAAAATAAGTTGAGAATAGTACGAGTCTACTTCATTTAAGCACAAGCTACTCCTATTCTTTGCATACAATTCAATGATGTTTCGATACCAGATATGAAAAATAAGCCTACTTATATGTATAAGAATCATAGAAATAATGCAGTAAAATAGGGAAAATAATTATAAAATATTCACTGCTTTTAGTTTAAATTAAAAATATTATAGAAGAAAGACTTTAATTGTGAAAAGATGAAGTGCACATAATTTGCCTTATTGAAATCACAAATCTACAGCTGAGATTCCATAATTATGCAAAGGTGAGAATTTCATATAAAATTTCCAAATTATATATTTCTACAGTAGCTACTAAATACAAGCATTTAGAGTTTTATTTAGGAGACAGACATAAAATAAACATCCAATCATACAAAAAGTTTATTTAACTTAACAAAGAGACTAGAATTTTCTCAGTAACAAATGAGAAATATTCAGTGATAGAAATACCAATAAAAAAATCAAACATTTAAAGCAAATTTACAGAAAATGGAAAAGGGCATTTTACTCAACACAATAAATATATATAAAAAAAATTTATTAAAATATAGTTTAACCTCATTAGTGTTACGAGTCCCATCAGAAATTCTTTTATCCAAAATTAGGAAAGCTATTATTTATTTTCTTATCAGGAGTTTTACTAAATATTACTCATAAGTTGTTTAAATTACAAATTTTAAAAAATTCCAAAGCCATTCAAATTATTCATACTAAATCATATCTAACCATTATTTTTGAATAGCATTTACATTTTTGAAAATTTTCTACTTTAATAAAAAAAAAAAAGGTTTCTTTTTCTACCATTATTATATTATTTTCTACCATTATTATTTTGAAAATTGCTAGCTCAGTAAGAAGTTCTTAAGCATTCTAAAAAAATTTAAGATACTAAATTTCTATAAAAGTTTTTGTATATTAAGCAGTAAATCAGTGCAAGAAATAAAAAACAAGATATTTTGCTTTCAAAACAAGATTCATCCCCTTAAATTTTAAAAGGAAAGAAAAAAATATTTTGTATTAAGTAATTTTTTATTACTAAAGTTATTTAATTAGAGATTAAACAATATCTGGCAAATTTAGAGAAATTATTTAAGCATGATTTTTCAACACGTATTTTAACATGAAACATATTTTTTTCTCCCTGAGGTAACAGATATATTTAAATAATCAAATAATTCTATTTGATTGATCTTAAAACCTCTTCAATCTCACCTTGAAATTTGTGTCTTATTTCACATAATTCTTTTCAATTAATATTAATTTCAAATCTCCAAGTGTTATGACTGAAATTTTATTAGTTACAGTTTTGCTAAGTGAGTTTCCATTGGTCCCTTATCCACAGATAGGTCTATTTTAAATTATAATTCAAAAACTAAATTCCTCATTTTAGCAGTTTATTTACTTTATGAAATATGTTATTACACTCATAATAACATCAATATTTAATTTATATAATAAGATGAATATTACTTATAAAATCCAGGATATATTTTATCATTCGGCAGGAGAAATCAATTTAAATTATAAAAATATGTTGATAAAAACTTATAATTTATTATACTATACTTACAAAAAGAAAATAGCCAAGTATGTTTTGTATCTATAAAGATAAAAAATTAATAATTTCACAGAAAAAAAAATGACTAAGGTGTCATTCAATTTGAATATACAACAGAATGTAACTGTTTTAGAATAATTCAGTAATATGGTCAAGTTGTCAAGATTTTACTACATTAGAATAGAGATGTATTTTTTTTTAAAGAATTTATAATTACAATAAATTATTTATTTAGTACACAAGATTTTAAGTGAGTTTGATTAATGAGTATTATTACATTATATGTTATTATTATATTAAATAATTATTCACATTTTCATATACATTCAAATATTATATTTACATGAATATTACATAAGCTTTTCTGTCATGATATTTTTTCCACTTTCTCTCAGAAGAATTTCATGTTTCTTGTCCAACTAAAAAAAAAATCATGTATATAAATAATGCAATAAAGAAATGCAATCAAAAATATTACAGTTTCGGAATATTGATATGCTATTTTATGTTTAATGATCTTAGACAATTAAAAATAAGGCTTAGCATAATTGGATATATTGAAGATTTTAATATAAATCTACTACTATTATAAATAAAAATACAGTAAGGCACTATTTATAAGTTTCTCATTTACACATTGCTTACATACACAGGTAATTCCATTACACTATGGAGAAACATTGTAAGGAGAAAGTAATTAAGTTACACACTTTTCATCGTTCTAACTCATAAAATCTATGTCTCAAACATCATTTCTCCTTTTTTATTAAAGAAAAGATGGAATAAACTTTCTCAAGTACGGATTATTTACAATTAATAAATTAATAGGAGGCAAATTACACAATGCTAATACAAACTACGATGATTTCCTCCTACTTTAAAGATGCAGCTGGACAATATTTAAAAAAAAATTAAACTGTTTTATTTAGCAAGATACTAGAGGAAAAAAACATTTGATGAATTTAATAATTCATAATGTTATATTTGATATTTTAAATATCATTAGGTAAGCTAATTGTTTAATATTTTTTAATTAAAAACCTGTTTGCATGCACATAACTAGCATAAAATAGGAAATATATAAATAAAACACAAGATAAATATAATCAATACATCTACTAAAACAAATGTTTATATAATGAAACATAATAAGCATTTTTTCCCTCAATATATGTTGGTTGTTTCTTATAGATTTCAAGGTGCTGAAACGGAAAGTGTCTGAATAATTTTTTCACCATCCTCATACAAAAATTTTAGAATTTACTTGGATAAGTTTTATATATACTACTTTGAAAAGAGATGCTTGGATCAAGGCTACAAAATTATTATCTCCCCCAAAAGAACACTAGTACATGCATTTTTTGAAATAGGAAATATTTGGTATTTTTTATCTCCCACTGGAGACGATTTATACTATTGTAATGTTATAAACAATTCGATGAATGCTTTATAAATATCAATAAAATTTGGAATTGTACATTAATTTAGTAATAGTATTCCAATGATTCAAAAACTTACTCAATAATAGATGAAATGACTTACCATCTGTTTCAATAGAATATTCTTACATAATGAATAAATTGTATGGAGATATGACGCAAATAATCGATTTTATGAAGCAATAAGTGGAACATATGTGCAGATTTTAAAGCATTTGCCAATCTTATTCTATTTATAAATACTGCTTTTTCTTATGTGAGTGGGATGGCAAGGGAAAATTTTTATATCAAAAACAAATAGGGGGATAAAAACTGCATATTGCAAGTAAAAAAACATTAAAATTATTTTTTTTTAATATTATTGTCCAAGCTACAAACAACATAGAAATATATTTTTATGGATTTCATCTTTTTTAGAATTGAATTTTACCATTCTTGAGATCAATTAATTTTTTATGTAATGAATCTCCAATACTTTTAATACCTCAAATATTTTTTGCACAAATTTTATTATTCAATAAACCATGTTTATTTTACTTTTCAGTGTTTAAGTGTGAAACAATTTCTTATTTTACAAAATTCATTTTAAACCTGAAATGAATTAGTTTGATTGTTGTTATTGTTATTTCATAAGCATACAAAGTTGTAAGTTTGCTTCAAATCTGTACCATTTCTGAATATAACGCAGATGGAAAGATTATCCAGAAAATTCATAAAAGAATTTCCTTGAACTGATAAAAAGAAAGCTATACCTTACATTTATCTTTAAAAATGGAGTTGATAAAGAATTTATTTTAATGATTAAAAAAAGAATAAGTATTTCAATTTCTTACAAACAAAATTTCAATTACATAGCTACAAACACACACACACACACAGAACAATGATTTAATATTTTGGAAAAAGCATTTGTATTGCTTTTAGATGTTGCAACAATGCTTACTGTCATTTACAAATTTTTCTTTTAAGTATGGGAACTATAAATGATAATCATAGTATTTCAGAAACAGAAGACAATGTTAAGTTAATGTATAATATGTTTAGAAAATACTGTTAGAATCTTTACAGAGAAACTACTCTGCCTGTGTGAACCAGCAGCCATTCACAATTGAGGCATCATTACATAAAATATTTTATTCTTTTTACATATAAATATCATTTTTTCCACAAAAATTCAGTTTCATTTTTCTAAATCTTTAAAAACATTGTCTCAGAAATTTATATTACCTTTAATATTTACAAGTGTCAGTTTAACTGTTTTAATATAAAATGACAAAATTTATAATAGGTAAATAAAATATTTGTAATGTTACATTTTCATATAAAAATTAAGACTTGTTCAAACATGGAACAGAAACCTTGCTTTCCAATTATATTAATACATGATTTAAATCAAAATAAATGAAATTACTGATATTAATATTAAATAAAAAGGTAAATCATTCCTTGAAAATAAAAATACTACTTTAAGGAATTAGCAGGAAAGGAATATTTATGTCATATACAACTGTCAGAGAGAGAGCAAATTTCAAATGTAAATGCATTTATTTCATTTTTTAAAACCATTACTATGAAAAAGAGATTAAAAAATTAACTCTAGTACTATTTATTTTTTGTCATATCAATCCCTGAATGCCTATAAATATTAAAATAACTGTCATTTTTGAAGAAGAAGAATGTAAACTTTGAACAGCTACATAAGATGCATAATCACTTCCAATGATTTGTTTGATGCAGTATGGCCAAAATTGCTCTTATATCATTATACTCAGTAAATATTCATATAACTTCACAACTTTCCTCTTTATGTTTATTTATTTATTTTTTGCAAAATAATTTGTTTCATAAAGTTGTTAAAAGTTTCAAAGAACAATAAAAATGAAATTTAATAAACATATAAAAATGCAATATGTCAGTAAATAAATGTTTCTAATGCAGGCCATTTATAAACATCGTAAATTAATAGAGTGGTGGCACTCATTTTTTTCATCTATCCATTTTGCTTAGTCATTTAAGATAATCCTACTAATTAAACTATAGTACCTTCAATAAGCATCTTGCTAGAATGTCCACAAGTCATTCCCTCTATATATCTCAAATCACTTTCTCTGTATTCCCATTCAGTGAACAGATAATTCATAAAGCAGTATTTAGTATGGCTGAGAATTTTATATATTAAAGACAAATTTTATTTTATTTAGAACTTAAATGATAGAAAAATGTTGAATTTGAAATTTTTTTGGAGTTGTGATGCACTTCACAAAGCTAAATTAAAATCAGGCAGTTAAAGTTATAGTAATTGAATTTTGAGAAAAGTAGGGTGGGGTGCAACTTAAAAGTTGGTACATTTATACGTTTGAATTTAAATAATAAGAAAAAGAATTTTAAACCACAAACTAATGTACACACCTAATGAATTACTATTACTTGAAAATTAACATTGTTATACAATTAGTTTGTACTTAATCCTTTTGATAAATATAAGAATGTGGCTTTGAACATTTACTTTAAACAAATACTAGGCTATTAAGAATTTTTTTTTTAATCTTTAGTTTGAACATAAGCTTGCATCCTAAAACTTATAATGTCTTCTTATCTTGTTATGCTACTGAAATTAAAAATTATTAAAATCTAATTGCAGTAAGAAAAGCAGAATTTATTGAGAAAAATGTGTTTTTAAAATAATGGTTAAAATTTTATAGAGATTATTTAATAAAATATACAGATGACTACATATTTAATTACCAAAATTTACTTAATGGTATATAAAAAAAGGAATATATTAACACTTATTATATTATACTACATCAAAATTAAAATCTATAATTACCAGTGTATAAAGAAAACACACACAAAAACTTCACAACAATTGTAAAATTGATTTAAAATATACATGGATTTATATATAAATATATTATTATTATATAAAAATTATATATTATTTAATTCATCATAAATTGATAGTATATCTATATAGATAGATAGATAGAATCAAATATATTTAAGATGCATATTAATATCAGAAATTAATAAATATACATCACCTTTATAAGCATACTCTAATGCACTTGATATAGTATTCATATCATTTTCTATACTTCTAGCCCAATTCTCAACATCACCAATTTCCTAAAAAAAAGAAAAAGAAAGATTAAATTTAAAGTTTGAAATGCATGAAAAAAAGAAACTATAGTGAAATCTAACACCTTATTTAAAATTTAATGAGATATCAAAAAATATTAAGTTGATACAAGTAGCACATTTTATATAGCAGCACCAAATATATTGAATACTTTCTACACATTATATGAATTAATTATTAACGTAATTAATTTTTGCAGCTTTTGCTTTACAATGAAGTATGTAATAAATTTTGGCAAAACTTTTAAATAGATTTACAATTCTTTTTAGAAAAGGAAAATTATGGTAAGAAAATTAAACAGAAGAAAATTTTGGGGGGAAAGGGCTGAAGTTTATATTTTGATTTGGGTGTGTGTGTAATTATATGTATAATTATATAATGGAAATTGAAAAATGTGTAATTGAAAAACAAATACATATTTTCTTCACAGCACCAACCCAAAATATTATTATAAATATATGTAGAAAAATATATTTGATTCAATTTTTAATAATATTTAACCTCTACTATAACTCTAATAATTTCAAATACTTTAGATAGTATTAAAAACTTTTAATCTCTAAAATATTATTGCAAGCATATATTGAATGAATTTTAACAAGTTTAAAGTAATGTAGCAGTAAACTATATTCTAAAAACATCATCAACACATATTAAGTAATTATTCCAGGGTTGCAACTTTTATTCCTTTTTCCCCTGTCAAAATAATATAATGATTTTTTTTCTCCCTCAGAACAAAATAGGATCATACCACATAAAAAGTTAAAATAAGTTCAGAAAATAAAACCCTACTTAGTGATATATTCATTTAATTAATTACAGAATACTTTTCCAGAATAAATAAGCTTCTGAAGCGAAATTTTTTAAAAAAATTAATTAAAACAATATACAAAATGATCACTTTTAAAATGCTTTCAAAAAAATGAAAAGATTTTTTTTAGCAATAAAATACAATTCACCTTCAAAACTTGACTAAAATTCTCAACAAGTTGTAGCCATTGTGCTGTTTGTTTAGCAAAATTGGTAACATTGGCATGTAACTGCTTAGATTCATGATCTAATCGCTTTTGATTTAAGTATGCTTGAGCAACACTAAAAAGAAAATGAAAACGTTCTTAGAAATGAATTAACATATATAAATCTGAAACATTATTGTATGAATCTTTCTAAGCAATATCTTTTTTTTTAAATATCATCACTATCATCAAGTCATAATAATTAGCTTGAAATGAAATAGTATCATAAAAGATGAATACATTTATAAAAATGAAACTTGTAAAAAATCATTTAAATGTAATGATATTCAACAAAATGAATTAAAAATTTTAAAAAGGCTGTTGATAATAACCAAATTTTTATGAGCTTATATAATTATGCACAAAAAATATTTAATCAAGACACAGAAAAATGATCAGCTAAAATTAAAAATAACAAGTACTTATCTTTAAATTTTTAATAATTTAATTTTTTCACAAAGCAAGTATCTTAATAACTTTTTAATTAAACTTAATAGATTTCAACAATAACAGTACATTGTTGGAATTTGAATAGTCAATACATATATAATTTATTCAAGAGCAGTTCATACAATCAGAAACTGTAAACAATATTAAATAATGTAGTATGTGTTACTTATTACAGTTATGATTGACATTTTGTTGACAGTTCAATGTGAAAAGTATCTTTTTATGTGTGTAAAAATAATCTAAATACAATTAAAATTCACCAAAAATAAAATGAAGAAAATTAAATTATCTATATATGCTGAATACAATATGCAATCAGAAGATAAACATTTTTAGTATTTACTAAGTAAAAGCTAATAAACTCAAAACATTTTTGAATATGAATATTTAACAATAGGCAAATGATAAAAATTATAATTTAATTTATCTAATATAAATTAAGACCCTGTTTCAAAGTTACACAAATGATTAAAAAAGGATTTAATATTGTAAATATTTTTGATTTGAAATCAAATGGCAACTTTATGAGCAATTGCATTTACACTTGTTTGTATAGATTTTAGAAACACAGTATTGTCTCAACAGAGATCATAAACTCTTTTATTTACCATTAAGGCATTTAACTTTAGTTGTGTTAAATCTCATCTCAAACGTCATATTATTGAAAAAATAAACATTTTTGGTAATAATACCCAGTTCTGAAGTTTAAATAGTACTTAAAGAAATATCTTAATGTTAATGATTTAATAAATAAGTCGTATAACTTTTAAATAAGTAAAATTAGCTTTAGTAAAGAATTCGTAGAGAAAAATTGTTCTTTTACCCAACATTCAAGTGATCAACTAAAGCTGATGTCAAAGTGCTAGCAGCAACAACGGCTTCTTTTCTCTTTTTTTCTGATAAAGAAAAGAAGAAAATGCATTAGGAATAAAGAAATGTTGTAATTATTATAAAATATATTTATGTAAGCTCACAAAATTTAATAATTGTCAGAGTATTGTAAAAATAAAACAGATATCAAACCCCAAAACTACAAATTCGATTTAAATTATTATTCAAATTTGATATAAAAATTTAGAGTATTTGTTTATTAATAATATGACAATGATTTATTGTCAGTGGTATCAAGTTAGTCTATTGATTAGCTGAATCCTATGGGCAGAACAAAAGCTCACCAACAGCATGAAATTAAATTAAATTTTTGGCAACAGCATTTGGTTAAATACACAAATATTACATTCAGAAATTAATATAAAATATGAATAAAAATGTTCACCTAATTCTTCTCGTTTTGCTGCCTGCTTACTCTGATGCTCTTTTACTATACTTGACAACATATCTGAAAAATAAGAGAAATGTAAACACTTAACATTAATATTTATACAAAAATTATGTTTGTTGAAAGGGTACTTTCCCGTTAGCCAGGTGACAACAAGAAATCTTCAAAGAAATTAGGCAAAATTCTACATCATTTGGTGATTTTTTGCTTTAATATCACTGTAAGAAATTTGGCAATATTCTAAAACATTTGGCAATTTTTGTTGGCACCCGACTATTAGAAAAGTACATTTGAAAGAAATTTATAAAGCACTATTAAATATTTTGAATATTTCTTTACCTTATTTTTGCTTGTGTGCAATAACAGCTATAAATATTTATTCTTTTAGAAAATTTGAGACTAAAAATCTCACTTATGTTGCATCTTTGCAGGAATTGTTAACTATACATACTTCCTTATTATAATGGCCTTCAGACTTGGCACGATAGAATTATGACAAGGCTGCAGCTATAAGATTTATTATAAATTGGAGAGATTTTATCAACAACTTTATAAATACTTTAGTTGCTTGGTGATAGAATTTCAGAACCCACTATAATAAGGACATATGAAATAAATATTACTTAATTACCATACATTTTATATTAATATTCAAATGCCCATGTAATAAAAACTGAGTACATTCTTCTTAAAAATTGCATTTTAAATTATGTTAACTTAAAAAAAAATGAATCTATATCTTAATTTTGCTGTATTTGAATACTGTCTGTGGAATGTCACAAGAAAATTAAATGCTTGTTGATTAAAATGAAATTATACTCTCTACAATTTCTTCTGAGCCAAATTATAATAAATCTCAGCATTATCTAAAGAAAGAAAATTACAGCACAAAATAATTCACAAAATTCAATGATGTAATAGAAAAGAAAAAAGTTTTAACCATAAAAATGTAAATTAACTGAATTAACAGAAAAAGGAATTCTTAGCTTTATAACAATTCTAATCAAGCTGGTTGTTGGAAGTTAGAGTAAGAATGTGGGCCAACTGAATCAGAAATACTTCATTATCAAATCAAAAAAATTTTATCTCATTTATTCTAACAAACAGAACTATCAGACTGTCTTTACTAAATAGGTGTGGTTAAATCTGGTGGGATTAAAACAATCAATATAAAAATTGCTACATCAACTTTTACAACAACAGAAAGATATATTTTTGAAGGAACAATACAAAGAGTCATATCTTAGCTGCAATACAACCAGCATAAAATTTTACATTTCCATAACAGATTGAGAAAAAAATAATTTAATTTGTTAAAATCAAACATAAAAATAATAAAAACTCTGGGGTAATTTCCATTCAGAGACAAAAGTAGAAATATTTTAAGACATAATGGTCAATAGTATATTTAATACAATCATGATTTTGCATAGCTATGTCAAAACATAATTCTCATTATCATGCATTGAGGTAAATCTGTTTTTCTTAAAAGCTGTACATCCATAAAAATGAGGTACAGAATTACGGTTTAATGATGAAGTAAAGGAGTAAATGTAGAATTTGGATGAATTAAAGGATGACAAAATAAATTTAACAATAGTTAAATTTCCAGCTAAATAAAATTTTGCTAATTTTATTTCCATATCTTACCAAGATGACAATTCAAAATTTGATGATTTAATACCAAACTACACTTAAAAATACATTTTTCATATTCTACTCAATCCGCTTATGTCAGCAATAATCAAAATTATTGTTGTCAAAAAAATTTGAAGGAGCATATAATTTTAAAGTAAAATTATGATAATATTTTCAATTTTATTTTTTTAATTTAATAAAATTTTAATGAATGATTAGACTGATAAACATAATGCTTATAACAAACTTTAAAGCTATTATTTTAGATGATAGAAAACGGCACATACAAGTGCACACACGATTTCGGCATAGATATTGGACTTTTTAAAAAAATGAAACTTCTGGAATTACAGATCCAAAAATATAAAAGAAAAATTTCAGAACATAATATGTTAAATAATTGGTTTTATGAAAATCAGAGCAAGAAAATTCATTTATAAAAATACAGTTTAATATAATGTATTAAAATTTACAAACTACAAATAAAATAGCGGTGGAAAATGTACCGAAAATAACAAATGAAAAGATTAAGTATATCCTATAAATCACTGATTTCAACACAACGGTATAAAAAAGAATTCCTTAATATTTTTCACAAAACCGTCAAATATCGTCACTAATAATGGCACATCATTTACGTGAAATATCGAAACTCGAAAACAGTATGTTGGTACGAATAATGTGGCTCTTGCAGCGCTAAGAATGCCAAATCGCCAATAAAAATGTCGGACAAAGAAAGTAAACACTTTTGCAGAAAAGTTACGGTTACCACTTTCTGCAAGATAATTATGATTTTTTTTTACTGATTAGTAATTAGTATAGTTTTTTTTTTTTTTTCAGACAAGCTGCGCAAGTTTGTTGAGTGCAGAGCAAAAGTTAGAGCATGCAATGACTTTGACATCTGTAGGCACAAGACAATTTTTTTTACTTTAAAAAACTTCTTACGGCTTCTCTAGCAGCGGGAGTGAGAATCTATGAATTTCAATAGTACAATAGTACATTGAACATAAAGACTGTTTGGATAACAGGAACAGTTCATAATCAAATAGAAGAAAGAAGAAGCAGTAAAAAAAGAATAAATACTTTCTTTTCGTATTCTCATTATAAATAGAATTACAGCGTCTTATCAGATATTAAACACTTTTAATAATAATAAAGAACAAGATTAATTTTTTCAATCGATATTTTATTATTATTAAATAGGTCTTGAAATATATAAGGTATTGGGATTTATAGCAACAAAGGCTTTTATCCCCGGTTTCCAGATGTTAATATTTAAAAAATCTTGTCAATAAACAAAATTATTAAATAGGTGTAGTTTATCACAAAATAGTTGTAGTTTATGTACAACTCAACCATTATAATAAGTTGTAAACAAAACAGCATTAGGGTTGCTAGAAGAAACTTCGATTGGATTGCCATTTTGGCGACAAACTCGGGGACACGCGAATCTTCATTTTTATCTAACATATAAATCTCATAAGTGAGCTGTTATAATATGTTAAACCTTTTTAATACATGAAATAAAACTATATTTCAATTAATGTTTTACTGGTAATTTAAGTTTTTGTGACAAATTAATCATTAAATTATAATTGTAAATATGCTTAAAACATTTTCATTTGATAAAGTTATAAATCCACCCAATTAAGGTTATTTGGAAATAAGCAGCATGTATTAATGAATTAAAGTTGCCAAGAATTGCAATTTATAGTCATTTTTTAAACATAGAAATACTTAAATCCGATTTTCTAGGTACAATTCATACAAGGCTACATTCATTTACATCAAATTATTTAAATTTAATTTCCTGCTAATGTATAAGATGTAATTTTTTTAATACTGTTTTTCTAGCTGTTAAGTCATATTTTGAAGAGCTCCATGCCCATACTTGAAGCTTTCTAATGATGTTTCAAAATAATGAAAAATAATGAAAGATTAATAGTGATTCTTAGACTGATAAAAAGTTAAGAATATTCATAATATTGAAGACTGTTATTGATACTCTGAATATAGGAAAGAATAAACCCATACTTAAAAAATAAAATTACTGCATTTTCCAATTAATAATTTAAACGGAAATTATATTGGTTAAAGTAAAATGTTAGATATTTAACTACTATATTTATCAAATATAGAAAGCTTGACTATACCACATGTTCATAGCTTCAATAACATAGTAATTTCTGTGAACATTTCAATTTCATGCATAAGAACTGCCATTTTCTAATTTAATAGTATATTTCTTGTAACATAGCCAAACATGACTATTGAATCAATAAATTCTAAACTATTTATAGAAATACGTCAGTAAAGCATAGATTGTTGTGTGAGTTTATCGATAATTAATTGAAATACAGAAAGGCAATAAAATAAATGTCCTTGTTTGGAAACAACTGTAAACTAATGAAGAGAATGGGAACTAAATTGCATGTATAGACTGAAAGACATAGGGAACAAAATTCCATACAAAAAAAAAGAAAGAAACGTATAAATGGAAGTGTGTCATTGGATTTGTTCCAGATGAGCCTTGAGATCCTAATCTTTTGGTTCCAAATTCACCAATGTGTTCTCATAAGATTTTTAAAAAATAGTAATTGCCTTTATTCTATTTATTAGTTTTAGTAGTAAATGCCTCTAAATAGGCAAATAATATGGTCAATCTATAGTTTCATTATATAATTTTTTTAATGTCATAAAATAAAGTTGTAAGTTTTTGCTGTTGTTTTTTACCATTTTAAAGAGAATGAATACACAGTATCCTGATTAGTTTATAGTTGAGGAATCAGCAAATGGAAAAATTTGGGAAATAGAAATGTAGCTAAATAACAAGTGCTAAATTCTTATTGGTTTTACAGTGTAATATAAATAATTAAATGGGGTACACAGGAATCAACATACAGAATAATAATCAAAGAAAATAAATAATATATATCACTGTATTACTTCTCAATTTTTAGACTAAAACTTTAATAAATTCACATCATAAATAGGCAGTTTAGTGATGAAAAATACAATGCATCAATTGTGAAAATTATATAACTTTAAAAGGTAAATAAATGTGTTCATGGTAGTTTCATTCAGATCGCTGTTTAGTGTCACAGAATCATATTTACAGTGTTTGAGGGAAAAGTAATGGTTTTCTTTTTCCTCTTGTGAATAATTGCAATATTTATTAACTTGTTTAGAAAAACTTGATTGATTTCATTGTGCCATAAACATAAATAGGATATATATATATATATATA
>JAOUZG010044942.1:1850190-1883101 GCA_026289955.1 Argiope argentata | reverse complement strand
ATAGATAGATAGATAGATAGATAGATAGATAGATAGATAGATAGATAGATAGATAGATAGATAGATAGATAGATAGATAGATAGATAGATAGATAGATAGATAGATAGATAGATAGATAGATAGATAGATAGATAGATAGATAGATAGATAGATAGATAGATAGATAGATAGATAGATAGATAGATAGATAGATAGATAGATAGATAGATAGATAGATAGATAGATAGATAGATAGATAGATAATCAAGAGAACAGATTTTACTTAATTTACCACAGTACTGCATATTTATGAAATACGTAATCTGCATTCTAGAATTAAAGAATGACAGAACCCTTTCACCTATAATAGCTAGGCTTAGAACAAAACACTTGAAAACATGAGAATTTCTAAAGATGGACAAAGGGGTTACACCAGGCTTTGTCCTCACTGCCTGAATAACACCCAACTGTCTCCACAACACATCTTCAGCTAGAGGATCCTGTGGAGCTTGTCTTTACAGATAAAGCTGAAGAGATTGCCAGGGCTGTCTTTGACAGCTTCAGGGACATTTATGATTTTTGCATGTATTTCATGGACTTGACATCATCATCATCATATAACCTGAAACATCCAAATTACCTAAGAACAAAAATATCACTAAACAAAGGAAATTAACAATAAAAAATAAAAGTACAAAACGAAACAAATTCTAGTATAATGGATTTATTTCTTACTAAAATTTATCAGAGAAATATGTCATAAGTATAATTGATTTTTAATGTTTTTACTTGTACATTAACAAAATTAATTGCTCAGTTTCAAAAATATTCTTATATTATTTTTTACAGAAGATTTAATGAATTGTATAATCTAAATTTCAACAATAGTCTAAATATAAGAATTAAGGTATCAATTATAGATAGTGAATCAATAAATATTTATTATTTTTAATTATGTTCTACTAAAACTTCTTACATGATTATTTTTAAAAAAAGAATTGTTTAGAGGCATTTGTGTATTAGCAATCATATAAAAAATTGTGGATGATTTAATTATAATTACTCAAATGATAATTTTACTGAGTTAAAGGATTCACTTTCCAAATTAATAAATATTTCTTTCAATGTGGGCTCCAGTTAAATATAGAAATAACTAAAAAAATTATGCTCCCCTAAAGTATCCTTATAGGGCTTTTTTTAAATGGATGCGTATTAAAAATTTCTTTTGATAAGTTATTAGCAATTAAACAAACATTGCAACAACAACAATCTTCTATTTATTTACTGAATTATGTATGTCTCATAATTTATAAAAATAACAATGTAAAACATTTACATATGAATATCTTGCTGAGCAATATTATGCAAAAAAAAACATTGACATTTTAGATGTATTGGATGTTGAAAGATTTACTACATAGCTTTCGAAATTCAAATAATAAAAAAGCAAATTGCTCTGTATGTAACTAAATTCAAATGCTAGTATGAAATTTTTATGTCTATTGAATTTTTATATTATGTTATAATTTAGAGAGTAAAATTTTAATGGAATTAATACTATCAAGAGCAATGAATAAAGACACATAATGATCAAACTATATAGAAAAATGCTAAGTAAAATTGTATACTTCATGAAGAATAAGACTATAGATAGTATAAAAAATATTTCAAGTGAAATTTATGACTAACACAATTGTATTCTGAGAATCAATAAAATACAGAAAAATGTAAAAAGAAATTCTTTACCTAAGTACTTGGAATACTATTATATCTTCTCACAAATCATAGTCTGTTAGTTTTTATAAATAAAAAAAATTTAAGACTGAAATTGACAATATTGCAACTGTTTTAGAATAATCAATTTTTGAACACTTGATACATTCTAAAATAGATCTCATGAAACTATGTGTGAAAAATTAAAATATTTTACATAACTTTTTTAAATATTTTTTTTTGAATAATTATTTTTAAATCTTTATTACGGAAATTGTCTAAAGGAAAATAAATGCAAAACATATGAAGTTCCCTGACAGTGTCTTAAATGTGTATGTTTTTTATACAAGAACAGAATACAGTTTTATTTATTTTTTCAGTTCATGGTAGCATATGAAAACAAATAGAAATTTGAGCTTAGAAATTGTAAATTAAAAAAAATTGAAGACATAAACTGTTTTGGGAGAGTGAAAGGAAATAATATCATTAGCAGAATATTTTTCTCTGACAACAAAGATACTGTATTCATACAATCATCAATTTTTAAAAGGCATTTTTTTTTCCAAAATCAGTAAATTATCTGCATTGAAGATATATCAATGGAAACATTCATGAGGCAAAAAGTGATTTTAAATAATTGTAAAATTCGTTCCCGGGTTCGATTTCCTGCATGTGAAATACTTTTTTACCCTCAGAAATTACTCCACCCCTCTTTCTGTTGTAAAGCTGGCATGTCATCATCATCAAATAATTTTAAGATTCATTAATATCAAGAAATTCAGAGCCCTCTAAAATCATCAATAGAAGTAATAAAAAAATATTGGATAAGCAAAAACCACCTGAAGAAAATATTCTGAAATTGTTGCATTTGTATTGCAAGATGATCACTATGTCAATTTTCTCAAGCATTCGTTCTTATGAAATAATGTGCAAATAAAAACTTATAAATGATGAGAGGGAATTTATATTATAAATGGTATCTGTATTAAATATCCAATACTTAAGGAGAAAGATAACTGAAAGATATGTTTTAATCTGTGTCGACACATCGTTCGAAAAAATATACCATTTATTTCCACCAACCCACTAGATTAAACGTTGACACACCTTAATATTTAAAAGACTACACTTAATCGTAGTGCCCCTCTTATTCAAACGTTCCTACCTGTGAAAGGTACGCATTGAGGTCGATTCGTCTATACTGTGGAAATCAATAGTGTGATTAAGACTTGAATCCCTACGAGAATAATGATTAGAAAACATCTACCTAACTGTCCCTCAAATAACTAACATCTATTTAATTGTCAGCTTTTGAAAACAAAAGCTTTAATGATATTTAACTGGCAAACAAAGTTTCAAATGCTAATTAAGGGCATTTAATTATTTATAACTTAATAATATATAAAAGTAGTGGTAAACAGGAAGTGCAGAAATGAAGGAGTATATTTCGAACAGTGGTCAATTGTTTGCAGCACTTCGCCATCATTTTTTTGGTTGATGTCACACAGAAAAGATCTTAACATATGAGATTGAACCTCATTACTTTTTAAAGAGGTTGATCAAACAAAATATGAGCAAAATAGAAAAAAATTTTGATAGCAGATGATAAATACAGTCTGTAGAAAGCACACGTGTTCTAGTGGGGATATGGAAATTTGCTATTCGTTTCACAAAAAAAAAAAATGTTATTTAATCGTGAATTCTAACATGTGATAAAATATTACAAAAAAAAAAGAGTTTAAAAACATCATAATATCTATATTTGCTATTAAGGATAGGGGGTAAATGTTAAATATATCTTTTCCTTCAGATGGCGCTGTTGATCATCGCTTCAGATCTAAATGTTGTACATACATAGCAGGCAACGGGATGAAGAGAGATGGAAAGTGCCAACTTATCCTATCCCAAAACGGAATTACCTGAAATATGTACATAATTTTAAGTAATTTAATAAATAATTTGAATGAAAGTATCTATTCACATATGCAACAGAATAATATCCAAAGAACCATGATTCGTGATGATTTGCCCAGCAGATTTGTAACAACCAGCGTCGTTTATTGGAATTACCAAAAAGTTAAACTTCTTACTTAAATTTGGATAAAGAAATCGTGAGGGAACGAGAAATGACAGATTTTCTGAAACGATGATTTTAAAATTTATTGTAAGTGAATTATAGTATTTAATATTTTTAAATTAGTGTTTTTGATGCCTGCAATAGTTATAATTAACGATTTTCAAAGAAAATATTTAAATTGCCTGGTGAATAGTGTTACTCATACGCTATAGTCAAAATCAAACGGCATTAAATGCTGGCATTGCTTTGGAATGTTTAAAGGGAGCTAGATTTTCTAGTAAATAGCTAAAAAAAAACGGTAATCTAAGAAAATAATTTAAGATTTTCGGTTTAAAGCAAAATTATCGAAAAAAAATTTTTAATCATCGAGTGCAAACGCAATTCAATAACAACACGTATTGTATATGGATCTTTTTGGCGTCAAATATATGATTACTAAAAATGAAAATTGTGGCAAAAACATAAAATCTTTCTGTACGTTATAATTATTACTATGTGTATGTACGTTATCGTTATTAATTTGAAAAAAAAAAAAAATCCTGTGATTTTTTTTTAATTTTGAAAACGAAATTAGAGATTCACTGAAACAAATTAAAATTCATTGAAACGAAATTGAGGCTGTAAATCAATGAAAATAACAATTGGGAGCACTTTTTATTCTCAATTGCATAAAAATTTTGTTTATTTATTTAAGAAATATTATTTAATTATTCAGTGGAGATTTCATTTTGATTATTATTTCGAAAGAAATTACTACCTTGTTGAACGTCTATTCATACAGATGCTGGCACATTTAGATAACTGGCAGTAAACATCAAGAGGATTTTAAAAAATCACTATAGATTAAAGTTTAAACTACGTTTAAAAGGTGAAATTCGTAAATATATATATATAAAATAAACGATAATCCGATAGTTGATGGAAACTGCAAAATAATAATAATAATAACAAATGAGTTTTCAACTTTAATTTCTTTTAACTAAAATCGTATTCTTAAAGGGTTTTTTTCCCCCAAGTAGGCAATATGCAGATTTAGTGATCTAGGTGGTCTTATTTTACTGAAAAGTAAATATCTGTAACAATATTAAAACTTATAATTATAAAAATTATGAAATATTCTGTCATGCTTCGAGGAAAACAGAGAACAAATTTGAAGTCCTATTCTGAAATTTCATTATTTTTCATAAAATGTAGTATAGGTTTTAAGGGCAAAATCCGGAATTTATAAATAAATCTGCATGTGTACTTTTGAAAAAAGAAATAGAATATTAAATTCCGGATAACTATTTTAACTTAGTGTATCAAATAAAAAAAGAAGAAATAAATCTTTAATATAATTTGTATACACATTTGAAATTTCAAACAGAAATTAATTTTAAGAATGATACTCAAATAATGAATATTTCCCTGCTTTCTCATAAACATTATATTCAAATATAAAATGAAAATGAAAACACTATTGAATAGAAATATCTAAATTTGAAAATAATAATGGAAAAACTAGAGATCAATCCAAATTCTGCAGAATATTCTTTAACCTGCTATAATCATTTTAATCTTCAAAAGGACCTTTAAACACCAAAATTGACTATTTCCATTTCCCCTCAGTAACCAAAAGCATCAGAATGATAGGCGTAAAACCATTTACACAAAATTCCAAAATTTTTGTTGGTCTCAGAGATCCAAAAAATGCAAAAACAAGTACGTCCCATTAAAGGAATGGGCACATCTCATTCCTAAATTATTATTGTAACTTATCCCTACAGGATTTGATTTGATTTGTTTTCAATGAACTTAATGAAGAAAAATAAAATAATAAATAAATAAAAATTACTGTACCCGCCCTTCTATCACTAACCCCAGAGACAGCGCCCTCTGACGCTTGGAGGCGATGATTCAGTACAGATTAGGAGATAGCAGGTGTTGCTTGCTCTTATCCATTTTCTTATTTGTTTAACTTAAATTCTCCCACCTTTTATATGTAAATTGTCCTGTAAATAAATAACTAGTACACTAATTCTTATTTTACTGAATCCCTCAACGACCCCACACTCCTTTTTATTGTACCAAGTGTATGTTTTGATTCCAGGAAAAACAATCTTCATCTAACGGCTATCCATTCGAGTACTATTAACTTCCGTGTTCTATGACAGGTTTTAATTACAAAATAACTTCAAAATTATAAAATTATTAACGATTAACTGCATTTCCAAAAAACAAGGCAAAAAATATTTTAAACAATGTAAAACGTTGTTAAAAAATTTTAAAAATCCAAAAACAGAAGTTAAGATTTATAATGTTTCAAATTCAATTAAAGCATTATTTTCTGTAAGTACTTTTTTCATTATTTAAGTCCAAGTTAATTATTTAAAAGAATGCATAATATTGCTATGAGAAGATTATTATTATTCCAAGTTCCAACAATAATTTTTACTTTCTATGAATAATGTCAAAAGCCATTACAATTCAATTTCTTCTTCAGAATGAGTACTTTTAACATCATGTTAAAGTATACAAGAAAGAATTTCTTTGATTAGTCCATAAAAAAGATCTGAGGAAACAAGTCTACATATTATTGTCTTCTTTTCAATCCGGGTTAGTTTTCTCTCTCCAGTGATTTTTATATCTTTTATTCTAAAAATTTTCATATACTGTTTTGAAAATTGCTTTTTGCATAAATCCAAGAAATACAAAAATCATTAAGATGTATGCCAGGAAAGATTCTTTTAACCGTCTTCCTAAATTTTTTTTTATTAAAATGATTTTGATTTCTCAAGAACTCAACAGAAAATTCTTTTTGACGTCTTTAAATATTTGCAGCCATCTGTTGCAATCAGATGAATAAGGAATTTCGAATCTATGATTTAAAAAGTAATAATTCAATAAAAGATGTTGAATATACTTTAGGTACTTTTTCGTTCGCTGGCGCCACAGATATTTGGTGGAATTCTACATTATTTGGCGATTTTTCGCTGGCACCCGCGTAACAGAAAAGTAACAGGATATGATATTTACATGCATTCAGACATGATTCTAATTATTTTTGTTGTATTTTTCGAATGCAAGTAAGTTCGAAATGAGAAGTCTCCTCAAAGATTCGTCCTTTCTATTCTTTTAAATGCTCTCATTTAACATCAGAAATGTTAATTTCAGTTTCAGTCTTGAATCCGATGGCCGCCTTCAAAAACTGTATCAAAATTATTATATATACAGCATTTAATTTCCAAACTTCACACCTCTTGCAGTTCATAAGGTACTTACGTATAAGGTACTTCCGTATTAGACCGTCTTCGCCAACGATCGCCATCGGTAAGTAACTTATTGGCGACGGTTTTAAATTTGGCGATAAAGTTCAATGGATTAAATCATTTTCAGATTGCCATAATTGGTGGTTTAGCAGATCATTGGCGACGACTTCAAATTTGGTGATAAAGTTAGACGATTTAATACGTAAGTACCTAAAATAATTAGAACGTGGAGTGACGATGCAGTATTTCACAAATTTAGGTAAGTCGTGCACTAAATTTTGTCGTCGCGATTCTATGTCTTGAAAGCTGACTGTCTCTTTAAAATGCCCCAAATTGAATAGACAAGGATTTGCGTACAAACACTAGTGTATTACAAATAATCAATTAATAAACAATTAATTTAAAAAAATCCTTTCTAAAGAAATTCACTGACTTAAGAAAAAAACATAAATTAAAACAATTAAGAGAAGCTTAAATAAAAAAAAAGTTAAACAGAAGCGGTACCTTTCCTTATTTGCCGATTATTCACTTGCGCTCGGCAAACGGAAAAGTACTCATGTCTTAAAAACGTGTTAGGACTTCTGGCATTTGCGTTTTAACCTTATTACATACACTGATCTCTAAAAAAATCAATTGATAGAAACTATTATTTGCCAATAGAATAACGTTAGTTAGTCACGGGGCAATAATTTTCGCTGGTTACAATATAGTTTGATTTCACTACAATATAGTTTCAGACTAGAAATTACGTGGTATAAAACTTTCTATGCTTGAGTTTAACGTATTTTTACTTTCTGGAAGACTGAATTTAGAGAAAGTATTTTACACGTTAAGAGATCAGAATTGGAGATTCTAAAGAATCTTCACGTTTTAGACTTCCAGTCCATCTATCCATCTGTGTCAAAAATAATTCAAGAATATTTCCAGCTACACGAAAGAAATTTTTCACATGCCTATTTATTAAATTTGTATATTTCTATCTAATTTTGGGTAAATATCTTCAGAGGAAATCTATTTGCTTTGTTGTTAGAGCATATCGTTACGAAAATCACCGGGTTTGCTTGTAGCTGCCGTGAAGACAATCACCAGTCTTTAGAACAAAACAACAACGACATTTATTTGACACGAAGACTAACACAAAGACGACGAATACACAGGCTACCAATGTGTACAGCCAAGACATTAGCTTACAAGTAGAAATAGACCACAGCATACAAAGTGGCCAGACAAAATCCAGCAAGAGAGAGGATCCTTGGAGTTTCGCTCTACGGTCTCTCCCAACAGCTGAAATTCTCACTTTCTTATCGCTTTAGATGCCGACTCACTATCAAAACTGCAACTCCAAAAACAATATGAAATTGCTTCCACAGTAGAGAATGGCACACAACTCAGTTCCGCACTCGCTTGAGCTCCACAGTATGTTGGTTCTTCATAGCATTATTCCACCATTTCGCTATCCTCTCGAAGACTCGTTACTTGCCTTCGACTCCAACTCTGCGTCCGGGTCAATTCAATTCACACGTACAATTCGCCTTTCAGCTTGAGGCTGCCGGCCTTTTATAGTCCCAGAAGGCTGATCAAGATTTTCTGGGCTTATCAGGGAGAATCTCGGTTTCTATTGGACGGGTCAGGAAATCCTTGAAGTGTCCAGTATTGTCCATTTTGTAGCCAAATTCATCGCCAATTCAGTATCTAATATCGTGTTGAGCCCCCACAAACAAGTAGTAGGGCCGCAGAGCTGCGTGGCATGGATTCAGCTAATTTGTGAAGATTTTCTGTAGACGGATCACACCATGATCCTTGCAGGACAGTCCACAAAGTCATGGGAGTGAGAGGTGGTGGAAGTCTCCTTAAGACAGCACATTGCAAGACATTCCAGATATTATTGATAATATTCATTTCAGAAGAATTAGGTGGCCAAGAAAGGGGGAAAAATAAGAAGAATGCTCCTCAAGCCGCTCGATAGCTACTATAGACCTCTGAGGTGGTGCATTATCTTATTGGAATCCTTTACGTCCGTCAGAATGCACACAAGACATGAATGTAAGGATGTATGTAAGGATTAAAAAGAAAGTTAAGACCCCTCAGACCTGTCATGGTTGAGTTTACCCACATCAACAATCCCATTTCATAACACCTGCACCCTTACCCTCACAGAGCTCCACCAGCTTGAACAATCCCTTGTAAGCATGAGAAATCTGTAGATTCATGGAATTTTCTCCACACCCGTATTCAGCCATCCACCCGATACAACTGGAAACGTCACTTCTTAAACCAGACAACGTTTTTCCAATCATTAAGAGTCCATTGGTGGCTTTGGCGAGTCCATATAAGGTAAAGAGCTTTGTGTTACTGAGTCAGCAATGGTACACGAGATGGTTTGCGACTGCGAAAGCCCATATCAATTGGGTTCCGTTGCATAGTGCGTACATTGACACTTGCTGATCGGCCTGCATTGAAATCCGCAGCAATTTGAGAAAATGTTAAACATCCATCTCGTGTAGCGATTCTTTTTAGGCGTTTATGATTCTTTCTTTTAAGGCCCGTGAATTATACTAGTTCGTCAAATATGCACGATAAAAGATTCTTTAGGTCTTAAAATCCATAACATTTATCTTTATTTTTAACAACACATGAAATAAAAATTTTAGTCTTAAAAACTAATTTTTGCTATCATTGTTAACAAAGAAAGGGTTGAAAGTTAATAGACATAAGAAGTGTTTAAAATTTTTTTCAACCAACTGAATATTCTAAAATTATACAATATAACAACGTTTTACTATAACTATAATTACTTAAGTGATTCAAAATTTCAACTTATTTTTAACTAAATTTTATAATACATTAAAAAGGCAATTTTCTGAATTTTTAAGCGATATAGAAATTATTTTCGTGTTATAATATTTTTAAATATTATCAAAGCAAAAAATGGCACAATTTCTCACCCTTTTTAATTAAAATTTCAAAAAAATGGCATTGAGAAACCACAAACCTAATTGCATATTTATTGCCTTTAAATCAAGTATCCGTCAATTTTCGTAGTTTTAAGTCAAGCCACCTAGTTAGCAAAATGCCAACATAATCGCTACTTCATAAACACCCATTTGTATAACTTGAGGGGGGGGGGAGATGCAATGAGGCACACATTCCCATCCTCCAAACTGTTTAAACGATGAGTTTCATAGCCATAGATCCATCAATCGAGCTTTTAGAACGCAAACATGTGCTCACATTCAAACATTCCTCTTCATTACAAGTAAGGACTACAAACTGAAAAACTGTATTCAGTCTCGGATTGCTTGTTGCAACCCTAATGATAACAGCATAGGAAGCGATTAAAGTGCAAATGAGGGGAAAACACTGAAAGATATTCAGAATAAGTAATTTAAAATTAAAATATTTATTTAAAATCATTTGCTTTTACTTAAATTTGACTGGAAAAAATAATTAAACTTTTTGAAACTAGTGTTTTAGTTTATGATAGAATAAGTACATATTGTATAGTCATAATGATTTTGGAACTTCGTTCGTAATTTCAGACTCAAGAACCTTCAATCAGTTAAATTTGTTTCTAATAATTACAGTTCCTCGAAATGAATAAGATATATTCGAATTCAATAATCTCAGTAACTAAAAGCGAAAGGTCGAAGACTTGCTAACTGATAAATTTGCATATTTTTTTTTTGTCATTTTCTGTTGTTATTAATGAATTCCCCACTTAGTACAGGTTATTTGACAGAGCCTTTCTCGCCTCGTATTAGATTGCCAGTTTCGGGTTTGAAACCGGTCAAGAATAATTGCCGTAAATTCGGTCAATACTCAGTTCTACAAGAACTTCAACCCTAACGCCAATACATTAACAACAAATCTAAATTTATATACCGCTACTTATAAACTTTTTTCTTCTGGTGGTACATTAATCGAAATTGAAAACAAAATCTTTCACACTTAGCAACGTCTTATATACCGGGTATTTAAAAAAGTAGGTATATTTGAAAAATCTATAAAAACTAAACGGATAGAAATACCTCGTTTGTTGCAATGCGCTTGAGACAACAGTAAATTTTCTGGTAGAGAAATTAGCGAAATTAGTTATAATTTACAACATCAGATGGCGCTGCTAGTGATTTGAATCTTGTGCTGTTTAGAGATGGCAAGTTTGCCGTGATAAAAAGGTTTATTCCACAGAGAAGGATATGGTTTTTCTCTGTGGTTTGTTCCTTAGAACAGAGGATTTTTCTGGTGTTGGAATTCTTCCGCCTAGAACACAGCGTTGTTGCAACAAGATGAAATTTTAAATGGAAATTTAATGTAATCAAAGGACTGAAAAGCGATACAATAATGGAAAGAAACAATTGAACAACTAGAACAATACATCTGCTCTGCATGTGAAGCCATCTCGCCTGAGACGTTTACACGGATTCGTGCTCATTTCGTTTCACACGGATTCGTGCTCATTTCGTTCTGAGACTACGCCATGCTATTGATGCGCAGCGTTAATATTTGTAAAAGATCGTAGTTTAGATATTTTAGATTGTAGCGTAATCTGTTGTTGAAAATTGTAACTAATTTTGCAAAATGTCTGCCTGAAAATTTACTGTTGTCCCAAGCATATTGCAACAAACGGTGCATTTCTATTGCTAGCCATTTGGTTTTTATAGATTTTTTAAATATACCGGTCAGTTGTGGAACACCCGATATTAATTTATGGCAAAATTCCTCCTTTTATTCATAGCAGTCGTTTATCAGGCGACAATGCACATTTTTCTCTTGGACCCATATCTCTTCGTGCTTTTTAAATATAATCGAAGCAAGGTAAACAATGATGAGCTATAATTAGATAATTTACAAAAAAAAAAAATGAGTAGCGTGTAAGCGATATTAGTCTGGCCGAACATAAAACATTTTTTACAGAATTTTTCACTAATCCATTAAAAAATGGTAAGAAATTTTAAAAAAAAACACGCAAAAAAATTGGTCAGAAATATGCATGTTTAAGTAATTTTTTAATTTCAATAAATAAAATAATGTTAAGAAATTAAATAAGATTTTAATGATTAAGTATGACAGGAGCAAAAAATTATCTTCAATGCGAATAAATTAAAAACCCGGCTTTCTAGAGTCACATTCCAATTTATTCATTCACTATAAGAAAAACCGTTTTGTAAACGATTGTAGCGCCCTCAGTATTGAAAGTTATAACTAGACAATTGGGCATACCTGCATTAATTTTAATTGAGGCATATTGTATTTTCAAAATTATTAATTGCAGATATTTCAAGTCGGTGGTTTGTCATTTAAATTCGTTTTTTTTTGTTTTTTGTTTCAAGCATGTTTACAAAGACACAAGGAATAGATTAGTAGCCCCGGCGTCCGAAAGGCTCCATCCATGTTCGACTGGAACTTCAGGCTCATATCTGCGTAATTTGGTCTGTAAATGATTTGAACAATGCACATTTTATTTTATATTAAAATATAAAAAATCTTTATAAAAATTATCTTTGCGATGATTACGATTAATTATATTATTGTTTTTATATTAAATTAATCAGATTACCTGGCATTTGCTTCTGAGAATTTGATATTAAATATTTACATAAATTTAAAACAAATGAAATAAAGAAGATTATTTTTTGTCATGTATGACTCTACTTTTTCATTTAGAATATTAAATATAAAATATTAAGAAATCAAAACACAAAAGGTACATATTTGAAAAATATATGTTTGAGATTTTAAAAAAGTTATGGAATTATTTATCACAATATTTACTCTTAATTGAAAATTCTTGTAATTCTCTGATAGATTTATTGCTAAGAAACTTGAGTTGATAGTAGAAAATATTATTAGAAAGTTTTAGTTTTTTTTCAGTTTATAAAATAAAAAATAGCACCTTTTTTTCTATTTTTATCTCTGTTACTGCTTTCATGAAATCTTTAAGGAATTTGGATGGGAGAATCAAAATCTGATCTGATTTTATATTAATATAAAAGCATTGCTTTTGATTTTTTAAAAATATCAGAATTAAGTTGATAATACTTTGATTGCACTGGATAATCTTTCATTAAAAATTTAAATTTAATGAAATCATTTTCAAAGAAAATTTGACAACATGAAAATTGATATTAATGGTTTGTTAGTCTGAGTTAACATAGTAGTACGGTAGACAGAACCAAAAAATTCTTGGCTATATTGTTCATAAAAGTTTTTATGTTACTCATGATTAGGTCAGAGCTTCAAAACAGCATTCTCCGCAATATCTGCCGCAGGAGATGGTTTATGCCTAGCTCTAAAATGTACACAGGCCTTCGACTATCCCATCCTCCAAAATTGTATCCAAAAAATAGCAAAAAGCTTCAACTCAAATATGAAAAAACTTGAAAATAATGCAGTGAAAAACATACCTAGATGGGGGGGGGGGCAATATTAAAGCCAGAAGACCCAGAAATGTTCTCAAATAAAATTAATCTGTTTCTACTTTATTTTTTATTCAATACTACCTAATAGTTAATTAAAATTAAAAAATAATTCTAAGCACTGACGTTAAAACCTAAGCCATACCCCGAAGGATGCGTAACCCACACCCCACCTCCCATAAACAAATGTACCTTGCTATGTGAGAAACGAAGTCATCCACAATTATCTGAAAATAGAAAATATTGAAGAATACATTACAAAATTCGCAAGAAATTTCTTCCTCAAAATTAAAGACCACACCAATCCTACAATAGCCAAACGAATTGAATTTGCTCACTGCAATAGCAATCATAACTACCCCTACGCCGCCACCAAATGGACTCTCCCGCTTAAACCACCCTAAAGCCTATATCTGTTCCATAAGGCAGTTTGAACAACTCACCATAAGGCAGTTTGAACTCAAATCATAACTGCTATCATCGACACCTTCATGCCATCTTCACCTCACCCGGTCCCATGACCAAACTGAAATCGCTCTTTATGTACGTTTTCCCCAGGGCTTCCAAATCAAGTACCGGTCTCTCATTCTGAGTAGAAGTGCACTTACACTGGCACTCAATAAAACTATCTAAATTCAAAAATCAGCACAATTCAGATGTCACTCGCAGAGGACCATGCTACATACTGACAGCCATGCCACTCCTCATTTCACCAAGTCCGGGGATAAGCTCCTGCCGGGCCTAGGCGCTCCATGAACCCATCATCTGATAATTATGTTAGAGACAGAATAATGAATAGTCTGCTGTGATATGAAGAATTTCTTAATTTGGATAAGTCTGATTAATCTTACATTTATATTAATTTTTTTATTGCTTCATATGTTGAAAAAATAATGCAATGCGTTAACGTGTCTATAATTACTTCAAACCCACTTTCAGATCTTATTATATAAGTTTTCCTTTACTTTGGTGATTTTTCATGCTGTTATAAAGAAATAAAATACTCGAGGTGTATCTAATAACTATAACAACTATTATTTTATCATAAATATCGGAATATTTTTATCCCAAATTTGTCATTAAAAAAATTTATTTATGAGATTTCGACATTTCATTTCGTGTTAAAGAAAACAATTCGAGAGAGGGAAAAATGCTATTTCATATTTTCATTGTTTAAAATATTAAGTACAATATATCGTCGATTTTTAATTTTAATAGTATTCTTCGAGAGTTAAATAAAAATACTATTTATTGCTTATATCTTTATAATGAGAACAGTGATTTTTTTCCTTCTCTCCTTATCAGAATCATATATTTCGTGTTCAATTCATTTTCAAGAAAAAGATGGCGCTGTAGTCAAAATAGAATGTAACATAAAACTAATTGCCTTCAGATAAAACTTCTATTTTGAATCTGTGTATTTTTGATCTTGTAAAATAGCGTTACGTGCAATACCCAAAACATGAGTGAGCCTTTTTCTTGTTAAAATAAAACCACAGTTGTTGACTTTGAAGATAATTGGTGACAGCAACGTCACGGTTTGGTAAGTCCAGGAGAAAACTTCATTATAGTTCTAGTTCTTAATTCTTTTTTAAACAATTTTTCGTTGCTTTTCTGAATATCTACACTTTTCCTTGATATGCGTAATCACTAGATATTATACATATAATAAATACCAATACACGATTTAAGAGAGCATAGAGTAATACTGAACATATTATTGCATTCGGAATTTAGTTTCTGTGAATGGTTTCTATTTTTGTTCTCTAAGGTTTTGTTTTTGCTCAAAACAATGCTGTATCAAAAAGTTGTATCACCAAATCAGTTAAGAGAAGGAAAAATAATTGAGAAATACATTGTTTCAGTATTACACGGTATGAATTTTATTAATAGCAAAGCAGTAAACTATGTAATGCATTTCCTGTTAATTCCATCTTTCAATAAATGAGGGCGCTACAGTCTACGTACAATACAATGTTAAATAAGTTGTTTTTATCTTTATAGTGTCTGTGAATAAAGCTTCTATTTTCTTCCTTTATGGATTTAATCTTGCTCAAAGTAGTACTGTTTGAAAGTTGTAGCACTCTTTCAGTTTTTCTGGCCAGAAAATTTCGTACAGTGACGTTGAAATTTTTTTTTTAAAAAAAAAAACTATCATCACAACGTTCCGCTGTTAAGAAGAAATAAAAGAAACAATTACTAAAAAAAATTTTTAAAGGAAAAAAATGTTCTCCAGTGTAGTTCTAGTTTTAATTTCATGTTTCACATAGATCATAGAATACAAAAAACTGCTACCTAAAACGAATAAGCTAGTAGTTTTATGCATGTGATGTGAAATGACAAATAGGCGTTACATTGAATTTCAGTATCCGCAAAATATACCACTATTTTATTAAAAAATTTCTTTTAAGGTATTTCTAAAGTTTCAGTTCCGTTATAGGGGGTACTTACCTCTATGTGGATGTCGCCAAATAGAATATATCAAGAAAATTGCTGAAAAGCAGTTGGTATTATAAAATTAGAATATCCTTCTCTCCATACACAGTACCAAGCGTATACCTGGTTAGCTGATGAGATGGCGTAATTGTATATCGATCTCAACAGCCTAATCGATAAAGCGTTGTAACAGTATCAGTCTCTCTCTGTTTCGCTTGGTTATCTAGATTGCTGGTGCAATTAAATATAAAGTAATTTTTTGTTTAAATTTTATTCCAGCATAAAAATTACGACATATAAGATGTATATTTGAAAGTAGCTTCAAGACTCTTTAATTTAAAAATGGTCTGGAGATTTAATGTATATTGAACAGCTTTTTTTTTTTTTTAAATAATGATCATGTATATTTTTATTTAAAAATATTTATACCGGAAATAAGTAAGCTTTCACAAAGAAGAATCTCTCAAAATAAACGTATATTCTATAATGCAATATCTATATAACTTTGATAAATCACAATTGTCATAATATAACTTAAAAGAAATGGTCATAATAGGAAAGTATAAATCATGTTATTTAAAAAAGAATTTTACATGAAATGTATAAGCTCTCACAAGAAGAAAAATTCAAGTCAAAGATCTTCTGGAGAGCAATATCTGTATGATTACTAAAATATATCTTATTGGCTATGATTAAAACAATTTAAACATTTTCTTTTTTAGTTTATATAAAGATACAAGTTTTGACAAATTGAAAAACTAATTAAAATATATTTTGGAATGCAATTATTGTAGTTTCTTAAATTTTATAAAAGATCTTGAGTAAGATAAATTAAGTCAATTTATTTAAAAAGAATTTACACTTTTTAAATTATTTATCAATATACTTTTTATGTATCCAACATTTAATTGGAAGGAGATAGAATTGCAAGGAATGTCTACAATTTACTATCTTGTCATGAATTTTCCCCTTTTTCCATCACACCATTGTGGCATATTTTATTGCTAATTCTAACTTCAAAATCCCACTTGAGTTAAAACGAAATTATGTTTGTCTCTATGAAAGTGGTAGAAATAAAGGTGCATTTAAAATTATATCTCGGGCAAACTCAAAGAAATGGAAAAACCGTTTCTTTTCTGAAGCAACGGAAGCTGGATTATACGTGGTGAAAGTATAACTATCACAAAGGAGTAATTTCCGTGCCCCCCCAGAAGTTTTTTTTTTTTTTTTTTAATTTATGGATTTAGCACCTGTTTTTGTTTCCTATCTTGTAGCGCCAGCGAATGATCTTTAAACATTATTATTATTATTTATATAATGTGTTTATTTTTTTATAGAACTCCGTGTGGAGTGGCTGTATCTCGGTGATGTTTGTTATACTAATTATTAAATAATGCTTAAAATTTAAAGAAGATTCCTCTATACTTCCTTTCTGTGGATTTACTTTTCGAATCTTGGATTTTTTTTTTCAGGTAAGCTCTGTCTGGGGACAATTTAAATCGAATTTTAGAAGGATCGATGGAAAGGTATGTGAATCCTTTTTGTTTATCCATCAGAAAATATAAAATCTAATCCAAAAGAGTTATCATAAAATATCAGATAATCTTGAAAGGATTTTTCTGTCGTCAAATGGGTTAGCATAAAAAATTAACAAAATGTAAATCACGTGGTATTAATGTATTCGACCTTATAAAAAGTAATTCATGCAAGATTGAAACGAAATTTAATTTGATTATAAGAAATTTATTAACAATGAAAAATATCATTTCGAGAAATATGATTAAATACTTCATTCCATATGATAAAAATTATAGTAATAAAAATTCCATACTTTTTCAATATGGCAATTCTATCATTATTTCTATTCAAAAATGAGATACACTTTGTAAATTCGATAATATCTCCTGTTCAGATTTAATATTTTACCTGACTTCAAATGAAAGAATCTTAAATGCTGCATGCCCAGGTTTATCTTAGTTTAATATCAAAATTCGTTTTGAGTTCTAATTTCGTCTTCTTAAGCAGAGGCGCAACGATCGCTGGAAATTTCCAGCTGAATTCCGAGGACATATTTGTTACAATATTATCGCCTATCTCATTCTTAATGTTTCTACTTTTATCTAAATAATATTTTTATTCTAATAAAATGAACATAATAATTTATTAGTACATAATAATTTTATTATAATAATATTCTTCCTGTTTCGAAAAATAAAGCTTGAAATACATTTGTACTTCTTTATAATTTTGAAGTACAAGAATTTTGAAATCTAGTACATAAATTTATTTTTAATAAAAATGAACTATTTTAAAGTTCTCAAAACATAATTAAAAATAATGAATGAACTGTTTCTTCCATGCAAGAACGTCTTTTAGTGTGTCATTTTGAACGTCTCTTGTGTTAATATAATTCGTTATTTCCTATTCATTTCTCTTGATTTTTTTCTTGCTGTACTTATTTCTTTTGCTTATTTTCATCATTTTCGATTAAATTTTTTAGTGCATTCCATATTACACCATTTATTGACATTTTTTTCTATTTTCCGTTAATTTGCTGCAACGGGCATCGAAACCTTGTGATTGGAAATGCCATTTCGCTAAAATTTGGTGGCAAACTATTTTTTTGGCGAAAATGACTATATATTAAAACTGTTAAATTGTATTTGTGTTAGCTATATATTTTTTTTATTTATGCTTAGAATGTTATGTTTCCGTTAGCAAATAATTTAGAATTCCGCCAAATTTTCTCAAATTTCTTTCGCGATTGTTCGTTTGCGCCCGACAAACGGAAAAGTACCCTTATGGTTTTAATAACATAAAAATCTCCCCCATGCTAATGATGTTAGACGTAACGGTTATTTCAAACGATTCCGTTTATTTTTGTAGTCCATGATGAATTTGAAATGAAACATTGTTAAGTAATAAATTTTTCAATTCCTTCAGAAGTCCTTTTGAATGAAAATAAAACAGATGAATTGAAACTAAAATTTTCTAATCTGCATTGTGATACCCCAGCTGGCGCTTAAAATTCACGTTTTTGCGTTGCTCCAATTGACGTTGAAAATTTGTGCATGCATATGGTTTCGATAACATTTTAGACTGTCAGTTCTCACATATACACATCGAAATTTCCACATGTACGAAGTTGCAGGTAAGAGCTAGTTCAATATAAAGTTCACACATTTGAAAAAAAAAAGTATAAAATAGCTAGACTGATATGTAATCACACCTCTAGAAGATTTAGAAAAGGAAACACTTTAATATAAAATAACTAAAAACTTTCTACAGAAAAATCTTAGAACAATGATAGTCTTCATTAAAGTATAGAAAATGCAAATTATGTGGTATTAATGCATTCCATCTCATAAAATAAGTCATGCGAAATTAAAACAGAATCGATATATTTGATTATGAACATTTTAATAATGATGATTAACCGTAAAAATGCGTCAAATGTTTCCATATCGCAAATGAAAAAAATATATATATAGGGTCTGTGCAAAAATGTCAGACATTCTTTTAAGTAATCGAAATTTTCCTTCATGCAGATTAGGATTTTATCATACAGTTAATTACAAATAATAGATAACTTCAGCTTTGCCGACGAAAGTTAACGAATCCTAGTTTGATAGAGGAATTGAAATGTGGTAATATTTCAGGTTTCGAACACAGAGGCGCTGCGAACGCTTAGAATTTCCTCAAATGCCCAACTCCGTCTTTACTCCTATTACGTAATTTATTTTCAGCTTCCGTTATTGAAGTTCGTTTTCCAACACCTAACGATCCATTTCAGACTCATTTTAGATAATAGCTCTTGAAACAAGAGCTTTCTTGATTGGTAATTATCATTTTAACGTGATTGCATGTAACATTTAGCAATGTTTTAATTTATTTATAGTATTATTGTATTTAAAAATAGTGGTAAATTCTGAAATATAGAAATCGAGTATTTATTTTCGATTAGTGATCAATTTCCAGCTAGCTTTCTTTATATTAAATAATCGTACACAAAGATCTTAATATATAAGATCGAATCTCTTTAATTTTTAAACAGGTTGATTAAATAAAATTTGTGCTCAATGGAAAAAAATCGTCTGATTGGACGTGATAAAAACAGGTAGAAGAAAGTACTTTAGTTTTAGAAGGCTCACATTTTAATTTATTTTTTTTAATTTGGGGATTATAAGAATTTGCTATACTTATTTGTACAAATATTTTTCATTAAAATGGAAATGTTTAACGTCACAAAAGAAGAGTTTGTGAATAGTTTTTTTCGTTTCATTGATTCTAATATAAGTCATTTATGGTCATTAAACAATTTATTTGACATTCATGAAATACTGGACATGAATTTCTTCTATATCGAATGCTGTTTTGAATCCTGTGACGAGTAAAAACTTATGCTGCTTTTAAATTTGCCGAATAGTGTCTGGATTTATAGAAAGCTAGCATTTTTTACTCGACGACTTATAATATGTCACTTACAATATGTTGCAAATTGCTAAGTAATGAGAATTTCTTCTGACATTCTAAATCATATATCTTTAATAGCTGTGATCTTTTATTTTTTACAAATTATGTGATACAAATTATTTCTGTTTATAAGTAATACATAATAAAGGCTATATACCAGGGCAATTCGGAAAGTAACCTCCGTTTGGGCGTGGCGCTGAAAGTACGGTTCGCAGCGCCCTCAATCGAATGCACGAGCAATCTGTGATTCAGTAAGCTTCCAGAGGGAGAGGGAGAGTGCTGCAGGGCCAAGCGTCTGCTGGTTACAGCGAGACAAAATGTGTGCCGCCATAGATAGTCCCGCGAAATGTGAGGTGCGAGGAGTGATAAGATTTCTTTTGGCCAAAAAAACGTCAGCAGTGGATATTCATCTAGAATTGTGTGACGTGTACGGCCCCAAACATTATGAGTGAAGGTGTAGTGCGTCAGTGGGTACGTTTTTTCAAGGACGGAAGAACAGACATCCATGACGAATCAAGGAGTGGAAGGCCGTCTGTAGTGAATACTGATCTCATCAAAGAAATCGATGAAAAAATTCGTTTGCTCCGTAATTTCACAATCTCCCAACTTTCAGAAGACTTTCCAAACATTAGGCTACCAGAAGAACATTTCCAAAAATTAGGCTACCAGAAGTTCTGTGCTCGATGGATACCGAGAATCGCAGGCAGCCGCTTTTTATGCAGATGGAATTGGTAAAACGGTACGACAAGTGTCCGAATAATGACGGCGACTGCGTTGAAATATAAAGGAGAGTTGTACCTTTGATATGTAAATAAATTGTTTTCCTCTGTGCTGGTTTATTTTATTTACAGTGATTCGGAGGTTACTTTCCGAATTGCCATCGTATTTGAAAAAACAGGGATCATTTAAAATTTAATATTCATTATTCTTTGTTTTTCTATATCCATAATATCATAAAATTAATTTATTTTCATTGCAACCATTTTAATATTATCTAAATTTGTAAACGAAAATAACTCTGGGCGGCATCAAAATATTACTATATGTTGCATTTAGTTAATTTTTTGGATCGAAAATATATTTTGCAATTATTTTCAATGCTTATGAAAATGAACAACTTCAAAAAATTTCAAAGACGCATGAATATTTGATTGGTTTTTATTAAAAAATTCTAAAAGGACAACTTGTTAATAAAAGGTAGATCATATCAAGGATCAAACTGAAAAGCAAAAATTAAAAATAGGAAGAGTTTCCAAATGTATATTGCAAAGAAATACATCTACCAATTTATCTGCTTGATAGCAAGATGACAGAAAATTTCAAAAACATCTGAAATTTTAAACAATTTTTATTTTTCAGGATTAAAATTGCATCTATTAAATTAAATCAATAACTTGGTTTTGCCGAAAACGATTAACAACGTTTGCTTCAATTTTGCAAGCTTCATTTCAGGCTTCTAAGCCAGAGGTATATTTCATAGCAGAATTAAGAATATAAAGCAATTGGCTTCTATCAGATTAGAGGCCCTTGTTGCAAATTTCTTTTTTTCCGGATGGCGCTGTTGTGTGCCATTTTATGTCTAATGCCGAGTTTATACTCGATCAGTTACAAGGCAGCGTATGTATAGAAAAGGACGGATTTTTATTTCCCATAATTTCATAAGACAAATTCAGACATTCCGAGTTTGACTATCAATTGCCATTTTGGCGTCCCTGAATATTTTTTTTGCTGTGTATCGTATTAAAATTATGGATATTTACACAGGAAACAGAGTAGAATAAAAAAGCATATTTACATAATTAGATTTGAAAAATTATAGAAGAGAAATGACAGTTAAAATGAAAAAAGAACACAGTCTTGAGTCAGAACAAGCAAAACATGTCGGAATTAATCTGATTTCTTCAATTTTTCCCGCCAAAAAAAAAACATACAAACACTACCAAATTCTTTAAACGCATGCGCAGTAAGGAAAAATACAATACAGCGGCTTGTGAATGTCCCGTTGAGACAAGTATTTGCCATTGTACGAATTGCATTTTTTAGCCTTTTTGCGCATGCGCAGCCTACTTGCTGGCTTATACCTGGTCAAGTGGAAACCCGGTATTAATGATTTACTTCACTGGCAGCCGACGCAATGAAGAGGAATGGAAGGCATCTGATTAACCTATCCCAAAACGAAATTACTATGAATATGTATATAATTTTAAGTGATTAATAAAAAATTGGAAGGGTAAATTATAACACAATATTTAATAGACTACATATGCATCAGCACGTACCAAATATCTCGAATTCTTTTTATCTGCGCATTAGAGGATTGTAATAACCAGCGTCTCCTATAGCAATTCCCAAATATTTCAACTTGCAATTTTAATTTGGGTAAAAGAATGAAGAGAAAACGAGAAAGGACAGATGTTCGGAATGATGATTCTAAAATTTAGAGAATAAATAATAGTAACTAATAATTTTAAATTAATATCTCTAATGTATGTAATATTAATAAATTAATGAAATTCATAAAAAATATTTAGATTGCTGGCTGAACAGTGTTGCTCATACATTGCAGTGAAAATAAAATGGTGGCAAATACTGACATTGGTTTGAAATGCATAACAACGATGATTTTGCGATTTAATAGCTAAAAAGGAATTATAATCGAATAAAATATTCTAGGATTTTCGATCTAAGGGAAAGAAAATTAAAACTACCGAGTGCGAAAAGCAATTTACTATCAACAGGTTTTGTATATGGATCTTTTTGTTGTCAAGTTGATGAGTAACAAAGATGAGAATTGAAGTAAAAACCAAAAACAGAATTATCTCTCTCATAATTATTCTGTTGGGAAATTTCCTGTGAAAGAAATTTTTAATACGCCAATGCCTAATTGAAATGAAATCAAGAATGTAAATTATTTAATGAAAATAAAAATGTGAAGAACTTTTGTTAATCATAATTGTACAGCAGATGCAGGTTGCACTAGGCCCGCACTGGCAACGTTTGGGTTTGTAACCGAGTAGCATAACCACTATACAAAAGCAGGCATTTGTATACCGTAGATGTTATCTAGCTTTTGCCACATACTCTCCCACCAGTGAGTCAGCGGTGAGACGAACGATGTATTTTGCGACAAGCGTATGGCTAACGTATGTAGGTTGTTGTTGGTGACGTTAGCTGTTGTATTTAATGTGCCTGATGACTTTTGTTGCCGGTAGAGGGCGTCACAACAGCAGTAATAAGCTGCGTACGGAGGTTGCTTATTCAAGGTCATGAAAGAATTGGGACGAACGATAATGGTACCAATTTCGTCCATTTTTATTCATTTTAAAGCTTAACGTCATGAATAATCTCTTGTCTATCCGAGCCTTTTTTTGAGAGAGAGAGAGATCGCCAAATAAATCCTTGACAAAATCCCCAGTTTCGATGATGAATAATTTCATCAATTTTTCTCTGTGTTGTTGTTGTTCTTTATGGCTCCCCGCTGATACAGCAGCAGATTTAAGCCGAAATGAGCGTCTCTTGTTTTTGTCGCGGAAATTAGAGCCAAGAGTACGACTTAGCTACACACTTACCACATTCGCTTGCACAGCCCCTTTTTACAGGGGGATGGGGGGCAAACCGCACATCTCACAGATAGCACACAGAAGAACAGCCATGCCCGAACCAGGATTCGAACCCGGGACTCCCAGAACACGAGGAAGACGCGCTACCTCTGCGCCAGAAAGAGGGCAGTTTTTTTCTCTAACTTGCTGGTATAGTTAAACAAGTGGAGAGATTTTTCTTCTTCTTTGTTTTCAATTCCTACTATGAGCTTACACTCCCCCTGTACATATCTTATTCAAATTTTCAATCTTTAATCAAATACTTTTTATTCATATACTCAAGTTCAAATACATTATAGGATCTCCCAAATAGGATTTTTATCTCCCTTGATTTTGTTGATTTTTAAATCATCTGCAAATTTCGAATCCTACAAAGAATAATTGTTAATATATTTTCTCTTTGGGCATCTTTCATTTTAATGCAAATAAAAAATTGGTCGCGTACTGGTAAACAAAAACCTAAAGTAATAATAATATTAAATGAATTTCTTTGTGCAGATGAAAAATCATTATCGAAGTCGAAAAATAATGGCGGGCACATCATCAGAAATTTTTTTAAAAAACAGCGCTTTCGTTAAAAGTAAGAAGTCGTTTGTCGTAAGAAGTCAGACTTTATTGGTTGAAATATGGATGATGTCATTAAATACGTTTCAGTATCAGCCAATCGTAGTTTTAAAAAAGACTAGCAGTGGAGAATCATGCTAATTAATTAACACGTGACACATTTACGACTTTCTTCTCGTTTGCGCATGACACAAGGCAAACAGCATCAATCAGAATTTGTATTTTCTTGATGGTGTTTGTTGTGATCGTCGGATTCTCTTTGTTTTTAACGATCATTTTGGGGTAAGTTGATTTTTCGTCATTGAATGTAACACATTTTGACAAAAATGATGATTTTAGTGTTTTTTTTTAGAATTTAAATTTATTATTCCTTGAAACTGGTTAATTTTTTATATGTTATTATTCTATAGTACTTTTAATGTCAAGCATTTATTGTATTTTTTTTATTTAATTTCTCGGTTTTTTTAAATATTCGGCAGCGATCATTATTTAAGTTTTTATGGTCCCAGGTTTGGACCGTGTTTATATAATTTCTACATTTTACTAGCTATTCAGCATCAAAATTAAAAATTGAAATTTTCTCTTGATTGTTATAAAAGTTTCTGAACTGTCTATGGTTTCCAATCATTAGTGACTAAAAAACGTTAATACACTCGATGACTTTTTTGAAGTGCAATGTCTTCAGTTTTCAAAAATTAAAAATTTCTAGTTAATTTTAAGTTTTGAATATATCAAATGTGATCTGAAATGTTTACTTTGTATTTTCATTATAAAATAAAATTACTGTATTTCGTTAATTTTTTTAGAAGTTGTATATGCATTGCATTTATTTTCAAAATTATTAGACTAATGCTAATTTTAAAGTTATTTTAATAAAACAGTTCTACATTCACTTACTGTTAAATATTTACAAAAAAAAAAAAAAAAAAAAAAAAAAAAAACTGAAATTTTTTGTCTAAAAATTGCTGATATATCATACTGTACTCGTTTTTAAACTGTTTTTCTGAATTCGATTTTATGATAAATTAGCTTTTACCGCGACTTCGTACGCATGGAAATTTTGATGTGTATATGTGAGAACTGACAGTCTAATCACAATGTAAAATGTTATCAAAACCGTATGCATGCATAAATTTTCAACGTCAATTGGAGCAACGTAAAGACATGAATTTTAAGCACCAGTTGGTGTAACACAGTGTAGATAAGGAAATTTTAATTTCATGTTTTATTTTTATTCAAAAGCACTTCTGAAGGAATTAAAATATCTATTAATTAATAACGTTTAATTTAACATTTATCTTACACTACGAAAATAAACAGAATCGTTTGAAATAACCGGTTCGAAAACATCTTACGTCTAACATCATTAGCGTGGGGGAAAAAACTATCTAAAAGCTATGTACTTGAAACTATAAAGTTACTTTTAAAAATTTTATCGAAGATGATGAAAATAGGCAAAAGGAATATGCACAGAAAAAAAATCAGGAGAAATGAACAGGAAATATCGAATTATATTAACACAAGAAGAGCGAAGGAAAAAAAATATAATTAACCTTCCTTTCGAATATTGAGATAATATTAAAATGAAAAACGGAAACAGAAAAATAAAAACAAACAATTAGATTTTTTTTTTAATTTTTTCTTCTGATGATAAAGCTTTCTTTCGGGAAATCCTACAATAAATAACAAAGAATTCCATTAAATAAGATAATATTAAAAGAATGCCGGAAATGGAAAAATAAAAACAAACGATTCAAAAAGCTCAGGCAGTTATTTTCAGATTTTTTTTTTATTTTTTGGTGGAAAATTTTATTTCTTATCAATAAAAAATCGACCGCTCAATTAACCGGAATAAAAATTTGCCTATGTTCTTCTGTAGACTATAATCTATCTCTGTGTTAAATTTAATCAAATTTCCTTCAGCCGTTCTGGCGTGATTGAACCCCATCATCCATCCATCCAAACTTTCACATTTATAATAGTAGTATAGATAATATTTTTGCTATGGTGAAATGGGCTTCAAATTTCAATGTATCGTTACAGCGCTGAATTTTACTATTTAAGGTTTAGACTGTTTATATTGACTTAAAAAATAGCATTTCAGTTGTTCTCATAAATACTTAAAAGTATTAAAACTGAAACAAATATTTAAACAGCTAAATTGGGAAATTTAGTTTTCATGTTTTATTTCTTACCGTTCTCTGACAGCATGTAGCTAATTATCGCCATGTTGTTGTTATCGCCATGTCAGATGATAGTTCACCAAATGTGGCAACCATTCTTTTTGTAAATTCTGATTTTTGTTTTTGTATGCATTCTTGTTTGTGTCTCGTTTGGTTGTGGGCGTTCTATGGTGAGCGTCTTGTAATGGTAAGTATGGAACTGGTAATTAAAGATTTTGGAATAGAAATTTGTTTAATCATTCAGAAAACAAACCAGAACTTTCGAAACTTTTTTGAACAAATAATATATACAGTCCACTTAGTATTCTACAATTGTTCTACAGTCTTTTTGAAAAATGAATCGGTTCAGATCTTTTGAAACATTAGTGATTTCATTTGACATTCGTGTGTATATAGAAACAGATTCTTGGTGGTATGGTGCATAAGAGTATAGAAAGGAATACTAACTCGAACGCTTCCGTCATCAGATCATGGCTCAAAATTGATTTCATTTCAAAACAACTTAATTTTTTCAAAATGTTACGCTTATAAGATAAAATTGCACGTGCCGAATCGTATAGTATAAAGGCACATAGTTTATTTTTTCGTCTCTAATTCCGCTATATAATTCAAACCCTAACAGAATCAATTGCTCTTAAAGCAGCACGAAATTGAGTACAGCGATCAAGATTAAAACAACTTCATATTAAATCATAATTTAAATTTCAGTGGAAAAATTGCAATTATAATTCAAAATTGAGTGATAGTGATGTTTAGTGTGTCCCTTTCTGCACCAAGTCGCCAATAAAGATGGCGGACAAAGTAAACAAACACTTCTGTGGAATAGTTGCGGTTACCACTTGGTAATTTTTTTTCAGACCGGTGCAGCCGGTCTGTTGGGCAAAGAACAAAAGTTTGAGCATGCGATGCCTTCGGCTTCTGTTGAAGGCACCGGGTAGAATTTTTTAACTTAAAAAAAAACCCTACGGATTTGCTAGCCGTGGGAGCGGGAACCTAATAACTTCGTTAGCACTTTGGACATAAGAGCTGTGGGTATAACAGAAACGGTGGATCAAAAGAAAAGGAAGAAGTAATTAAACCCTTCTACATAAAAAATTTCATACAAGCATTATTTCCTAAATTCAACAGCTAGTAAAAAATATATATTCCACTCGCCTTTCATCCATTCTGCCGATTCGAAATACTGGCATCAATTCCTTTATTCTTTCACAATTACCGACATAAATTATCAATAAAAACCAGCCATTAAAGCAAATAATAATAATAACGTGTCCTCTGGGGCAAAAATTAATTATGAAGGCTTTTTCTTAAATTTATTATCGTTTATATAAAAATAAAAAAAATGTTTACGGCATATTATGATCTACTTTTTAAGGCTTAACTTCTTTGCTCAAAAAATGCAAGTTTCTGTTGATATTTATAGTTATTATGTGGAAATATATATCATATTTATAGTTATCTTTTTTATAGTTATATTTATGTTTTTTAATATTTATAGTTATATATTTCCATCTGAAATAAATTCTTAACTCTAAGTTAAATGCCTTGTAATTATTTGATAATTTAAAGGAATGATAACGAAATATATGAAGAATAAGTAAAATTTTATTATATACATTTCCATAAAAATATATATTTCAAAATACATGCATTTAAAATACATACAATTTCACGTATCTTAAACATCACAATTGTTCGAAAACCAAACATAGAATCTTTCAAAATCAAACAGGTCTGCATCTACCAGATGCGGGGTACTTCAGTCAAAATAAGTTCAAAGGTTTTTTAGACACATAACGTTTATTGACAAAGGACAACAGAGTCACACTTATTAATCATACACCTCTGATGAGATCACAATCCATACTGATCAAATACGCAGTTCGTAGGCTGACGTCACAATATCGCCACCTAGCGGCGGTTACATTTCGCTTCGTTTCACAACACAAATTTCAATCAAATTACACAAATTACTAAATATATATTATTTAAATATAAAAAGTTTTGCCTCTGAAAGCACCGACATTTCAAAAAGAATGAAAAAATTAACCCGTTTTAAGTAGTTGAGTAAAAAAAAAAAAAAAAATTGATCGCTGTTAGTAATAAATAAATATATCGACATCACAGGCCCTGACGTAGTATGAGCCCAACCAATCAGCGGGCTTAAATCTTTGTTAGGTTCCTATCAATGTAAGGAGAGTTTATATGCATCCCGGTCTATTTTAAAAATAGCAAACGATTACGCCACTCGAATAGTTGGCATTCTTGAAAATTTGTCTTCAAATATATTTCCACTTGATGTTATGCGTAATTAAGATTGGAAATACATCGATGAAAAAATTAACCGATTTTTGAATGCTGAGAAGAGTATCGAGCACACAAAATTCTTCTGAATGAATTAAGTTGATCAAAGCACACGCATGAAATATGATGTAAAAAATATTAAAAGCGAAAGGTTGAAGGCATGCTAACTGATTTTAATTTTTTTTTCTATTTTTTTTGTTATAATCACTATCTGTTTCAAGATCGAGCTTTTCATTCTCTCGCTGCATTTGCCAATGTCGTGATAGAAATCGGTCAAGTAGAATTGCCGCTTAGTGCGGTCAACACTCAGTTTCGCAAGCACTTTCAACCTCACGCTAAAATTATGGAGAGATCAGTGAATATACATACCAATGAAGACTAATTACATTATTTTAGTGGTAACTTAAGCAAATATAAATACAATTTTTTAAAACTACCTCCTAATTAAGAGACATTTTCTTTAAACAAGGCATTAATTTACCCTTTATTTTAAATCCAAGAAAGTGTTTGATTTATCCATTAGATATTTAAAATTAAATTTAACATCTGTTTAGCCGGAATATGATTTTGCTAAATAATAAAATTTTCAATTAGATTTTAATTACAAAATGACAAATTAAAAGAAAAGCAAGTGAAGAGTAATTTATTACCTCAGCACGGTTTTAAAAATACAAAATACTAAACGCTGGCATACTGAATTTAACAACTGAATTTTAAAACAAATTACGTTGCTTTTAATCAGTTCACTTTTATTAAATCAATAACGACTGTTATTTTTCAAAAAGAAACAACTAAACTTGTTAAGTCTTATAAGAAAAACGTGATAAATCTTATGACCCAAATTTCTTTTAATTTTATATCATCATAGCAAAAAAGTTTTTTATTCTTTTTGAAATTTTTAAAAGTGTGTTAATTAGTTTAAAATGAAGGGTATATTAGTTCTTTTACACTCAAAAATGTTATAAATAATGCTATTTAGACTTGAATATATTAGTTTTTTTTTAATTTAGAAGTATTTAAGACAAGTTAAACGAGGAATATTTCCACGGATTTTCTTAATTTTTTGGATAAAATTAAATCATTTTTATTTAAAAAAAAACAACCAAATCCCGTTTTGACTGAGTTCTAACGGAAATTTCATTTATGTGGCGCCATCTCTTGGTTGACACTATTAGTAATTTTAATTTGATCATTTTCCTCAAATTTTCTCGGCAACAATCCAAAAGTTTTTTCTCCTGCGAAACAATGAATTTGATTTTAAGAAATATTAGACACTCTCTAAATGCACCTGTTGATGTTTTATTACAATTAGTATAATTTTGTATAAAATTTTTATGCTCCCTTATATGGTTATTATCAAATTGCAATTTATATCTTGTACTAAAGAGTCAATATTTTTAACAAGCAAAAAATTGTCCTGTTATTTTCCAGACATATTTTTGCGATTTTTAAAATCCTGTTAAATATTTTTCGGTCGTATATATTGGCAATGCTCTTAGTTTTCAACAAGTATGCTTAGAAAAACCGATAGTCTTTTTAATTTAAAATTGTTTAACATTTACTACTCAGAACCTTTTTTTTAGTTTGGTCTCCTTTGCTTTCAAGTTTAGAAAAGTCTGAATGCTGGCCTTTAATCAATCGTTTAGTAAGTTTTGGGACATTAGCATATATAACGTATTGTTCAAGATCTTTAGGCAGGCTTTTCTATGGTCTTAATGAATTGCATTAAATATTAATAAATTCGACTACTATTTCAACACTGCAGCCAATTTTATGAACTTTTATTCTTTTCATGAGGTTTTGAATGTTCGATAATTGCTTCAAGATTTCTTGGAGGCCTGGATAGCCCGGTTGTTAGAGTGTTGGACTCGTACTCCGTAGGTTACGAGTTCGAAACTATCCGGCCAAAAGATTTCTCAAGTGTAATGGCGACTGGCGCTCGTTAAATCTTTTCGTGGTCGCAAAGTCCTCCATGTCGAGAGTAATACCACCGGGGGGTACTGGGTCAGAGATGATCGTTCTCTGTGCCAGGTCTAAATTACGATCTGAGACGAGTGTATGAATTTGCATGAATGTAGTCCGCCCCCTAAAAAGGGTTGTGACGTGTGTGCAGCTAAGTCGTACTCTTGGCCCTAGATGGCGCTACTTGTAAAGCAAAAGACGTATATCTCCAGTTTAAATCTGCTGAAGTATCAGCGGGGCTTGTCCATGGCTAGTGCCATTAGTCACAACAACGACAACAACAGATTCCTTGGAGGTCGAGGGGGGATCTTTGGTCTAACAGTTTTTACTGGAGCCTAGTTTTGGCTTTGATTGACTTAAACACTTTACTTCCTATTTGTTGGGGTTAATCCTTCATCTTTGCCTTTTTTACTCGCGTGAATATTCCGGACTTTATAACTTGCTTCAACTGAATTTTTTCTGGCAACCATGCGAGATAACCTTAATATATTTATCGCCATGTAACCTGCTTCCTGAATTAGGTTAAAATATTCGGTAGGTTCAAAAACATCTTCTATAGAGTTAGTTAGTAGAAGACAGAGAAGGAGGATTGGAAAATAATCTGTTTGGAATAAAGAATATCACTCAATTTCGCAACTAAAATTTCGTAATTGCCTTGTAATGCGTGCTTTCTTGGCACAATATTTTGGATTTATTTTTTTAAAAAGTTTTTTTTTTTCTATTCTTCATCACCAATTGATTGTCGAACGAACAGGTGAAATGCTCTGTATCGCTGAAATTTTGGCGTCTGTGTGCTGATTGATGCTTGGTTATCGTGACGATACCCATGAGGATAAATATGCAGAATATATCCTTTGCACAGCTGTGAATACAGAAATGATTAATAGAACCTCGAATGAAATATTTCCTCTAACGTATGAAGGCCAGCGTGAATTTTTTTAAAATACTAAATTTGAATTGAAAATTTATTGTTCCTATGTGATTCCTGCAGAAAGATCCACATTTCCTACCATTGTTGTTGCATAACACAAAGAGTTTCAATTTAACATGAGCATTGCGTAATATACAGCGGGAAAAGGTATTGGAGTTCCCGCCCATTTAAAATGAGCTACCTCCATGTCTCGGTTGGAATGTCTTTTGAAAGTTTGGCAAAAGTAGATGGCATGGGCTGTAGGGGTACTTGCTCGAGTGAGGATCGTCTCTTGAAGTGGCGAGGGAGAGAGAAAGCAGAGTCCAGGATACCAGAGCCAGGGGAATCCCGCAATATAAATAGTTATTGTTAAAAAAAAAGAGTACAAACTTTTAAAAAAGTGATAACAAGATTATTAGAAACAGACTTAAAACAAAAGCTGAAAGGAATTTCATATCATGGTAAACACAAGAGTCATGTCTTCGTTTAGAGATGACCAGTATGTTTTCCTACAAGCCTAAATAATATTAAAACAACGTTTTCAATCTTATTAATTTTTTCGAGGACTTGCTAGGTGTTAGGGATTGTTTCCCCTATGTTTTAATTTTTCAAGTAAACTTGATAGTATCATTATTTTAAAACTTCTAAAAAAAATGCCCGACATTAAAAAAAATAAGACTTCGGAAATAGTGGTAATATTCTTCAAAATATAATAGTCAGATTCATCAAGATCACCAAGTTTTTTACACTTCAATAAACACATTTTTAGAAAATGTCCGTCAATCTATCTGTAATTAAGATAACAATATTTTGAATGAGAAAAGTAAAAATTTCGTCTACGGTCTTTATATTAAACATGTAAGGCCTGGATAGCCTCGTTGATAGAGCGCTGCACTTGTATTCCTTAGATTGCGAGTTCGAACCTCGCAAGCCGAAGATTCCCCGAGTGTGTGGTGGCAGGCGATAGAATGATGACTACGGAGTTGTGACTGTCTTGACATAGCTTCTCCCTGGAGTCTTGAGATTCGGGTCCCAAGGCCCCCTGG
>JAOUZG010044942.1:1811122-1849790 GCA_026289955.1 Argiope argentata | reverse complement strand
CTACTGAAAAACTAGAGATGCTCAATCGGTTGAAATCTGACATGTCAGCGGGCTTGAAAAAATTGTCATAAATAACTACAACAGCAACAGCAGCAACATATCAAATACGTAAATTTCTGTCAAATTTTCATTATAATTGCAAAAATAAAACAGTTAAATTGATTCTTGTATATGCTGTTTTAGTGAAAGGAATAAAAAAGAAGTGGCGATGAAATTAAAAATGTTTGGAGTATCATTTTTATTTCAAGAAGCTCTGCAAGCTATATTTTGAAGCTGAAAAAAAAAAAAAAAAACAACAACAACGGATAGTTTTTTTTAGAAAGCACGCAAACGGATTGTATAATTATCTCCCCCGTACAAAAAAAAGGACTTATTAAAATGTTATCATTTTCTTATTTTGTGTAACGTTTTATGTTAAACTAGCAAATGTGGATGTGGCACAGCATCCGAGAAGGAAAATTAGCTTTAAACTTAAGTCTAGCCTCCACCCGATATGACAGGGGCGTGTTACGCAATATCAAACAAACACAAAAATATACTTAGAAATCGTCAAAAATAGGTACAAAACAATTTTATATAGCATGCATTCAGAAATGTTTAGACTGTCACAAAGGGTAAAAATGTGATATGTCCGCAGACAAAACACCGGCGATCCTTTCACTCATCAGGAGATTCATTCTGTCTCCGCAATTCAGTTGCAGTGCGATCTAAAGAAAGACGGTTATTTCGCTCATCAAAAGACATTCCTTCCCTAAGTGTGGACATGATTTCTCCGATATTTGCTAACCGAATGTTTCTTTCCTCTTCCGGCCAAGGTCGAATTTTCTTTTTTTTTTGGGGGGGGAGGCATAATGAATTTTGAATCACCGTTTAAAATCAAACGTAAACAAAGAAATGTTTCGCATACGCATGCCACAGTTCTTGCTATTTGCACACGCGCAGTTTGAGGTTTCAATGCATGCGCGGATAATTGCTAAAATAAAATCACAATTATAACACTCCCCTTTTTATTAACCTTACACAATAAATGTTTTACAATATAGTATAAATACCTCCAATATCGGTTCACTATTTCTCGAGTTTTTGTTGTTCGAACATACAGACGCTTCCAGAAGACTTCATTTTATAATATGTATAGATAATCGAAACGGGGTTTTTTAGTTTCTTAATCGATCTCAATTTTCAAACTTCCGTAAAATGATTTGAAAAAACGGATAAAAAATAATTTGGCCAGAAAAAACGAGCATTTTCGCCTTTTCCCAGATAAAATGAGACGCGAAATCACAGGTGGGAAAAAATCAGAGCTGTTATTTACTTTCCGCCTTTAGCAAACGGTTCGTTTGATGGGATCGTTAAATTTCGATTCAATTTCTTGAAGTTAATGATTCGTTCAATAAAGAAGGTGCTTATCAATTGGTACTGATAGAAAACCATGATATCACAGTGACATTAACAAAAATGAAGTGCCCGAAAATGTGACTTTATTTTATAACTTTTTTAATGGAAACTTTATTTTCGGATTTCTCTTATAAATTACTGACGATAATTAGAACAATATTTTGTCCTTAAATTTCAACACATGATAAAACATTTGATAATGGAACGAAAAAAGAATGAATTGCGAAAAGTGAAAAACGTGTTGATTTTCATCTCATTACTGAAATGTATGTCTGAAAATCTGGCAAAAGGCATTTTTTGAATTAAAATTCTGGACAAAAATTGCTGGGTAATTAAATTCGTATCAATAAAAAGCAATTATTAAAATTTTAGAATGTAAAAATCGGATTTGTGCTATAATATTTCGGTTGTGGTTTCTAGTGGCATTTGTGATGCATGTTTTGAAGTAGTGCCAACTAATACCAAGAGGACGTCTTGGCTACTCATTCATCACATTCGCTCGCGCAGCCCCCTTTTACAGGGGAGAGGCACAGAAAACAGAGCAACCATGCCCGATTTGGGACTCGAACCCAGGACGTCAAATCACGGGAAAGGCTCATTATCACTATGGCAGGAATCCGGCATAACATCTGGTAGATATAATGAAAAATACCAATTTCTTGGCAAATATTTATAACGTTACAAAGCTGAGTTCTAAAAACACATTTTTGGAATTACGTCGAAGGGAAAGACATAACGAGAAAGTTTTGAATTGAACAAATGAAGTTTTAATATGATCGTTGCTCAAAATTTGTAGATTTCCACCGAATTATGACAGTATTTAACCAGAGAAAGCATGTTCGAATATTAGTTGAATCAATAATAACTTCAAAACAAAGAGAGCTAGTTATATAAAATTTCGTACACAGAATTATAACATCTAAAGTGTTGATATACATATTAATACGGATCACCGACGGGTTCGTTTTTATTGTGGATGTATGGTGGGAACACACAATCGGCTGTCCTCAGTAGAAAACAACGATGTTTATTTATACGAAGGCCCTAAGACAAAGATGACAAATTTATACAGCAAAGACAAACACACAGCAGCAGATAGTAACCCACAAGTAGTAATCGATTACAGTTCACAAAGTGGCCATACTGAATCCAGCAGGAGAAGGGATGCTCGGAGCATTGCTCTATGGTCTCTCCAAACTGTTGTAGTTATCACTGTCTCCTCATTTTAGCTGCCAATTCACTATCGCATGACTAGCTACTCCACACTTTATACGTCACTGCTTCCATAGTAGACAACATGACTAGACGCACAGCTCAGTTTAGCACTTGCTTGTGCTCTTCACAACGCTTGCACTACGCCGTTGTTTCGCTGTTCTCTTGAAGACTCGTTACTTGACTTCAACTCCAACTCCTCTTCTTCAATTCATCTCACCATTCAATTCCCTTTCAGCTTGATACGGCATATTTTAGCTCCCGGGAGGCGTGTCCATCACCCCCAAAATGTAAAAGAATGTCTCGTTTCCAAGGTGACTGATTCTTACTTTTAGGGTTACTAGGTTTTTCTGCTGACGGTAGGACAATACACCATTGCCGGATTGCCATAATTGGTAATTTAGCAACTCATTGATGAGAACTTCACATTTGGCGATAAAGTTGGATGGTCTAATACGTCAGTACCAGTGACAGAAAATAACAGAAGATGTTATTTTCTGCCTCCCAATAAATATGTTATAAAGCAAAAATTAAGCATTCATTTTGTAAGAATCAAAATACACATGTCGTCTTCGCCCAGGTTAAAATATCAATTTACTAATGCCATCTAAATTTGATTAAATGAGTTTCATTACACCAAGTGAACTGTTTTAAATTATATTTACGTAATAAATATCGAGCGCCCTAATTTGTTTAGTATTTTGCTATAGTAAATTTATAAAATTTTAATAACTCAAAATCAATAAAAAGCCGAAATTGCCTATAACTGTTTTAACCCTTTGCAGTTGGAAAGATAATTCAATGTATAATTATTCGCTTAATACCTGGACCTATTTATTGCGCCAAAAAATAATTAGATGCAACTGCTTTAAGTTAAGTTTCCCTGAAAACTGAATCTACATTATTTTAACATTCTGCAGGTAATTTCAACAATTAAAATTAAAATAAAATATCAAAATGATGAAATTATCTTGAATGATGACTGATAAAAGACATTCAACTGCAGAGTGGTAATCTCAGAGTTCTGGTGCCGGTGAATTTGATTCAGATTTCCTCAACTTTATAATTTATCTAAGGGTGGTTGATATTTCTTTTCGGAACACTTTGAATGAGAAAGTTTAAGTGTAGATTATTAATTTTTATCATGTCAGAACATGACGTTGTTTAGGGAATGAAGTTTGAGGCGTCAACAAAAATCTGTAGGCGAAAAATAAAAATAAAAATTGTTGGCGAAAAAATAATTTTATTATCTGCACGAGCATCTCCAAAAATCAGCTATTAAAAACGCTTTGCCATCGCATTGACAAAGGCTGATTTTTTAAAAAATAAGTTAATGACTACAGTAAATAAAACCTAGAAAAATGTCGTTTTGAGCGCGTGATTATATGAAATGAAATAAGTAGGAAATGCGATATTTTTTTAAACAATCAATGCGAGACAAAGTTTTTTGGTCGTTTGCAATACTAAAGTGACTCATTCAATGAAACCATTAAAATGAATGCAAATATAGCTTAACTCGCACGAGCACGCGGTGCTTGGCCGTTCAAGACACTGATGTTCTGAGATGATACATTGAAATATGCATAGCAAGTTTTGTTTTAATCTTTTTATTAATATAAATTAAATAAATAAAAGTTTTCAATATTTTTATTCGAATTTCTTAGAATAGATAAAGGTTCAAGAAAATAACCCAAAGATATTGCAAAAAATGGGATTCTAACTGCTACAGGTTTAATTGTATGTTGAATGAATATGGGGAGAAATTGTTTGGATCACTTTTAATTCGGGGGATGTTGGAAAAAAATATGTGAATGATAATTATGATTGACTATCTTTAATAAAGAATGTTAAAAATAATATTTTTATACTGTTTGTAGAGATAATAATGAATAAATTTAAATATCGTCTTACTATTCTATTGGCCTTATTAAAAAAAACTTTTAGAATTCAATTTGTGACAGACATCAAAATCGTATCATTTTTATACTTAGGCATGTTTTGTTTAATGTATGCATGAACCTTCCTAATGGAGCCATGACTGTTGCATCATTATGTTTTTAAAATCGGGGTCTTCTTTTAATCTGAAATAAAATATTAAGCACTAGGATTGTCCCGATTAATCCAAATTAGAGACATTCTTTTAATCTGAGACAAAATATAAAATGCTGGGAATACCTGAAGTAATCCTGAGTGTCCAATCAATAATAAATAAAAATTGGGCCTTTTTTAAAAAATTCTGAAACAAAGTGCCAAAAGCCTGGATTGCCCCGATAATCTGTTATTTAGCCACTTGTAAAACAAAAATCGCAACATTCTTTCAGTTTAAAATAATGTATCATCGACTGGAATTGTCACTTCTAAAATTTCTAGTCATTTAAAAGTAAAGATTGGTCTGTTCTTTAAATCTGAAACAGACTCCAAGATTGGGAATGTTCCAAATATTTAGTCAAATTACTGTTATTTAACAATTAAAGTCTCGAACTGTTTCTTGCTGTCATTACCGTAATCGGAAATCTTCTTCGGAAAGAAAAAAAAATTAGATCAAATAGTTCCCGCCAAAACTTAGAGGCCCACCTCAGCAATTTTTAAGTGAACCATTTTCACCCAGAGAAAGTTCGGCCAAACCTGTTGGTTGCATCACCCACCGTGTTTATGTAGAAAATCAGTTTTCCCTTTCACGTAGGTTTAGGTACAAATTATGTACCATCCGCGTCCTCATGCGCATGCGTCGGGCCGCTGACTGATCCGATTGGTCGAAACGCACGTGACCAAACAAGAAAACAAAAGAAACAGCTGGTGACGTCACGCAGAGAACCCGAATGCGATTTCTGAGCGTTCTGTTTATGATTAGTGTTCTGAGAACAATTGTTAGAAGGACAGTATATTTTTTTTCTGCGCAATCGGAATGGTGGATACCATCATGATAGCGAAATTATTTTTGATCTTCGCCGTTGGTAAGTAATTTAATAAGTTTCTTTTCAAAAATACTCTTTTCATTAATCGTTTGATTTTGGGGGAAAAATCATTTACTAGGATTGTTTTCAGCGATAGCCGCAAGTTTTCTTTAATTTCTAAATCTTCGATGATTTTTGATAACCGACCTAAGTCATATAAATTGGATTTATTTTATTAAGTACCATAATAGCTTTATAATTTAAACTTTTTGTCGCTTTAAAATCATAATACATCTTCTCAAAAATATTTAAACCGTAAATATTTTTTAAACTTTAATTATTTGCCCTGATATTGTTTACATTACGAAAATAAATAAAATAGTGTAAAATAAAATAACCATTCTCTCTTTTTAAATTTTTAATAGAGGAATTAATCAATGTATATGTTAAAAATTTGGTGTTAAGAAAAATCTCGGGCCTTTTGATGCACATGCGCACACTTGCGGCATACGCCCTTTAACCTCTTTTTCATTTTGTTCTGTTTTCTGTTCCAATTTTGTTCTGATTCGTTTTATTTTAATAAAAAATACCTTCATCTCAGTATACGTAAGATTTAATGTATTAAATTTTTATTTTACATTACTGTAGTTAATAATTTTTTTTAATAAGAAGTCCCCCTTTTCAAGAGGTTTTCAATTTTTTAATGAATTGAAGAATAAATTTTTCTTTAGCGACTAATGTTTGCTTTTATTAAAAAAATCCTTCACTCTTAGAAAAGGATTTTAAAAAAATTAAATTCTGCTTTCCTTTTGAATTCTAAGTTTTAAAAATGTAAAAATTGTGCCAAATAGAAATTTAAATGTTTTAAAAATTAATTCATATTTTTAAATTCCAAAAATAATCAATATAGATTTTATCCTTTTGATTTTCAAATTTAATTATTTATTTAAATATTGTTTTAAAATTTATATAGAAATTTTTAGCTATTCTTGAATCCATATGTACATCAAAGTTGAGCCACACCTATTTGTTTTGGAATGTTTTTTCGGAATTAGATTTCGAAAGGGAACAGTATGGTGAACAGGTGATCTGTTTTTTCACCTGTTGTTGGTACCAAACCAGCATTCATCTGCCTTTCTTCAAAATAGGTCTCTTGCAAAATCTATTTACGAGTGTTTAAAAATTTGTTCAATCCTTTAATAAACTGGTGGACATTTTTTTAACCATTTATTTGTTTTTTTAAATTAAGGCTACAAAATTATTTTCATATTTTTAATTGATAAAATTTGATTAAAATTTTTAAAAATTATTAATAAATTGAACTATTTTTCATTTCCTATTTAAATAGTGAGCAGTTAATTAAAAATCTTTCACTTATTTCCGTATCAATTTTCAGTACTAGAAAACAAGTTTATCAGCTATAATATTTTTTTTATATCTTTGCCACCAGAAAAAGAAAAGAGTTCTGCAATATTTATTTTTCAGTAGTTGCATAAAAAATGCAGTTTTCAGCAAACGATAATTTTCTTAAACCTTTTCACACATAAAATGCGGAATCAATTTTTCATCGTTATTTTTTTGTTAAATAACAAAATAAAGCTGTTAGTATAAATTATTTATTTGAGAAAAAAAGTGGGGAAAAATAATATTTTTTTAAAAATGCATGAAACATTTTATTGTATTATAGTTTTTGTTTATAAATATATTTTATAAATAATAAGCAGAAAAGTGAGAGGAATAATTTTAAAGGAAGGATTCTTTCGGTTATTAAACGGATTATCCGGTTATTTGCTATATTACTAAAATGACTGAAAGATGGAATTTACGTATAAAAAATTTTGATAAAAAGACAATTTTCTGTCATAAAAAATAAGTTCATTCTATTTTTAATAAAATGGTGAATTGATCTGTAATTAAAAAATTCTGTCCAATTTTTCAAGTTGTAATTGTTTTTAAAAACGCAGTTAATTTTTACACCAGTCGAACTTGAGAACTAGATCAAAATTCAATTTTAGGGCTTTTGTTTGATTGAAATAACTGGACTTAATTTGCGTTTATTGATAAAAATGCCTACCATATATTTTTTAAATTCTAATTTTATGCAAAGATTTGTTTTAAAAATAAAAATGCCAGATGTTTCATGGATTAGAAAAGTATTTTTTTCGGCATAAAATGACGAATGACTTGTATTGAAAAATGCGTTTAAAAATATCAGCTTAAAATTTTAAAAAAAAGTATTTATTTGCAGAAAAAGGTAGAGAAATATTTTAATTAATAATAGTTCATTTGTAAAGCCATTTTTGAATTGCATTTAGTAGTCTTGCATGTTTAAAGACTTTATCGTACACTCTCGCTCGCGATGTTTGCTAATTATTTTGGGTGCTAATGTGAGGCTTTGTGTTAGACAAAAAAAAAAAAAAAAAAAAAAAAAAAAATCGGAATTCTGTTACGGAAATCGAAGCATTTCATAAAAATTTTACAAAACATATACAATTTTTTTTTAAGAAGAACGTTTTATTTGTTTTTACGAATGCGAACACTTAGGGCAGCGAAAATTTCTATCACTCATGCTTAGGATTTCATGGTTTGTGTTATTAAATCGGTTAATAGACAGCTGCTAGAAGTCTCGTAAGCTTAACGAATTATTTTTTGAGAATTTTTGTTAAATTTTCTCATTTTTAAAAAAATTTTTTAATTTCAAATAAATAATAAACAAATACCTTATCTACTTTTTCAACATATTTAAAGTTTTCATTTCTTTTTATGATAATGGAATGTGCTTTTCGTTGCTGTTATGATTTTAATCATTTGTTTTAATACTTTTTTCGTATGTGCGTGTTTTACAGAGCTTTTTAATTTTGTGTCGTCATTTGATTTGCAAAAGTCGTGCTCTAATCAAATGTTTTCAAATAAAAATACTAAGAAAACTATTTATTTATTTTTGTTTCGTATAAATTACAATGAATTCAAGTTAAAGATATTTTATTCTGTGTTAGTACAAAAAGTCTATTATTTTTCACGATATTGTCCAACCTGCAGAATATCAGGCAGCGTTTAAATATTGCACATTCTCTTGTACCAATAGGGTTATGTTAATAAGAAATTCCAGTAGATTAGAGGAAAAAAAATTACCAAAAAATTAGAATTAAAAAAATTAGAATAAGTCGAATTCTATTTCATCACTTACCTTTTAATCTTTGGAACTGACTTATAACTTGAATGAATAAACTATCCGACCTATTCTAAATCCAGACAGAAAAACCGACTTGAGCATAAAATTCGGTCTAGTCTTTTGAAGTTAAGTATTTTAACCCCAAACATAGAGAAAATACAGAATATATGTCTTTTTTTTAGTAAATTCGGAATTGCAAAATTCGTTCTTCCTTCATTTATATAATCAACAATGCAGAAAAACTTGGTCATTAAATACCAGAAGATTGTCTTTCAATTCACCGAGAATCATGAAAATGTTGCCATTTGAGAAAACAAAATGTTTACAAACATGTTAATTGTTTCAGTGAAAACGAAAAAAAGGTTTTTCTCTCACGTTAAAAAACCGGTTTCGAAGATGAGAAGTAACACTGACCTAATGAACTGGAGTCACTGTTCGCTTTTGAACCGAAAGAAAAGGGGGAGGGAGGCGGCATTCTTTCGAAAATAGGAGGGGAACCGAAAGACATTAAAAAAAAAAAAAAACTATTTGATAACACTTCGAAATGAGTGCTAATAAACAAGAATAATCGTTACAAACTTTAAAAATTTTATATTATACCATAAACTTCCGTTCTGTCGAATGTATATATATTTTTTTCTTCTATGCTATCTATTGACTACTTTAGAATAATTAACTAAAATTTTTGGATCACTTAACGCGTTTTTGTGAGTATTAAATGTAGCTCTTATGTAACACTTAAAACCTGCGATAATTTGAAATTTGAAATTTCTGTGAAATATTAAATAAAGCTCTTTGATTTTTTTAAATAAAAACATAAAATTTTTGAAAAAGGAAGAACTTTATTCCTCATTCGACGATTCTAAATTTAAATCAATTTCTTTCGTGTTTTTAAAGATGAAATCTTGTCATTAATTTTTCATTTGCTTTCCTATATACTTAAGGTTGTTTTGAAATTTAATCCTAGTGAGTTCAAGAGGCCAATACAAAATTTTAGTATATTCTGAATTTGATTAATCTATTATGATTAATTACTTAATCTATTAATGAATTGTGATTTTGTTTTCAAATTAGAGATTCTAGCTAAAAATGTATGTCCACAAGAATTATAGTATTGAAAGTATAAATTATCGTTTGCTGCTTAAAAGTTTTTTTTGCACGCAGAACGATGTTTTTAATTAAAGTGAAGGACAGAAAGCTATGTTTTTGTTCTTTCCTAAGATATTTATCCTTATTCTATTCTTCAAAAATGATGGAGAGTTTATTAAATTTTAAATTTAGAACAAAAAATATTAAAATTGATCTCAATTTGTGTTTTAAATGATGAGTTAATATTTATATTTTATACTTAAATAATATAAATATCGCTTAAAAGATATGCGAACAGCCTTTGCATGCATTTGTCCAAATATATTAAAACAAAATATTAGAGTGCCATTATGCATTCATTCTGTTTATTTAAAATATTTTTTTAAAAAAATTGAATTACAAAAAATAACATGTATCATTAGAGGAACCTGAAAAAAAATCCTTAATTTGTTACTTGATAATTAACACATTAAAATGTATTATCATTCCCTTTTTTCGACATAAATGGCGAAGGGAAATTTAAGCAATGAAACAAAAAATAATAAACGAATTCGAAAAACGCAATTGTGCAGAAGAAATTCATGATACATTTTCTATTTTAAGGACGAACCGTTTTCAAATCCTGAAAAATTCATAATTTTAATCGCAACTATCGCCACCAATTTTACAGATTCCATGAAATTTTTTCTTATGTTTGTATTGCGATATAGCGTACATTTTTCTAATTGGACTTTGTGGCTGATTTTTTTTTTTATTCTAGGATCACGATAACTTGTCGCAATATTCAGCATTAGTCACTTTACTGAGGTTACTTCATTTCTCTAGCTATATCAGAAGCTTATCCCTAACTATATATACTTATGATTATCAATGTTGTTCGATCAGTTCCAGTCAGCAAATTTTTTAATTCCTGATCATTCGTTCAATACTGGAAGTTTAAATTTTACATGATGAGAATATACATTTCCCGAAATGAGAAACTTTCTTTATTCGAAAAATAAAAATGAACCAGAAAGCTATTTTTGAGTGTTGCCACAAACGGTGTATCTAAAAGTAGAATTAACAAACATTTTAAATTCAGTTGCTGTTAATTTGGTATTCAAGTAAAGCTTTTCTTCCTTTCTTTTTTTTAGCATTTTTATCATCAAGTATAAAATAAATACTTACTACGATATGATGATGAATTTAATTAAATATTTCATACAATACTGGCAAAACAAACCTCAAATGTCATGGGTCAGATGATTCGCTACCTACCAATTACAAAGCGAATAAAGCTCAATATTTGCATATTTTTTTCTTATATAATAGATAGATATGGAATAACTTTAATTAAAATGCGGGAAAGGTCTTACTCTTTGACCTTTTTCACCTTTAAGTTGACTGGTTTCGAGTTTAGAAACTACAAATAATCCATCTTCGCTAACAAATTCGTTTTTACTCAAGTCGGTTTCACATCTTTGATTGAAAGCTTATTCGAGCCATGCTTCCTTCAAACGTTAAATCTAATGGTGATGATTGCCTTGGCTTGATTAATTACAGAATGCAAGTTGGGTGATGTCATTTCAGAAAGTCTCCACTTACTTGCAGACGTTACTTAGTGGACTAGAAGGCCAACTACAATATCTTATCGAGTCCAACCAGTTAAACGGATGTTTGATATTTTCACCGAATCTGTTTTTTATTGATTTTTGTTAAATTTGTATTTTTAAATAATTTTTATGACGCTATGAATTTATCTACTTTTAAAACTTAGTTTTAATTTTAAGGATAACTGAATGTATCTTTTCTTTTTTTAGTTCCAATAATTAATGTTCTTTTATTATTTATTTTTATGCCTCTACCTTTCATTATTTTGAACTCCCATAACGCACATTTGCAATTTTGTTTGCCTGCTATTCTCTGACCACTTTTGACAACTTGAAATGGTCAATATTTAATTGAGCTAGATAAATGATTTTTTTTTTTTTTTTTTTTTGCGATTTAACACTACCTTGAGAATTTTTAGGAGGCTTTGTTTAATAAAGAAGTCTTTCTATGCGCGTGTAATCCATAGATCGACACCTCGAAGAGGTCTCCTAATTAAATTTAGCATTTTATTTTATGCCTACAATCGTAAATACGTATCGTAATTTGGTCCAAGTATTTCATCGAATTGATTGTATATTTATCTTAACCTTTCTATTTGCTAACCTGAAAATTCTGAGCTAGATAAATGAAATTTGTTACGTGTCCATAACACCAAAATTGTCTACTGGTTATTAAATTTTGAGGCTTAGTCGACCAAAGAAAAAATATCCGAAATTTCTATTTGAGTTTTTCTTATACTACAAATTCAAACATAAAATATGTCAGTATATGTATAGATGGAGGGAAAAAAGACTATCTGTTCTTAAAATGTGATGCAAATTCTGTATCAGTAAAAAAATTTTTATTTCGACTTACAAATAAAGGTTAAACAGATGCTATACCATTATATAATTAGAATTCCTCGATTGAACTAATCTGTTTGAATTCTAATCACTTTTATTATTTCATTTCCATGTTTTAATGCATCACCCAACGTTTAACGATCAATTTAATTGTTACTAAGAGGAATCACTAGAAGGCAATAACTGAAAGTAATCTTCACGATTCATAGATTTTATTCTTTAAGACTTGGATACGAAGAAATAGAATTCTTCTCTACTGAAATTTTTATTTTCTATCAGCCGCTGGAAATTTAAAGGTTACAAAAAAAATGAAATAAAAGAATTACGGGGGGAAAAATCTACATTGTTTTGATATTTTATTTGATTTCATTTAGAAGGCTCTCAACTAGAATTTTTACTTTCTATCAATCGAACAGTTGAAAAGTTAAAAAAAAAATTATGAAATAAGAAATATATTATCTAATTGTTATTTAGAATTTTGATATTTTATAATATTATTTCATTTATATCGTGAAAAAAGTATTCCTAATTTTTTTACCACATTTTCTGTGTACGAAAGAACAAAGAAATTTGATTCCAAAATTTTGACGAATCTCCACGTTTCAGACTTTCCTTAGTCTGAAGCGCGCTTTTTCGGAATTATGTCTACTTGTTGGCATGTGAATATGGTTAATATGAAAACGTAATGAGCTGCTTAGCATGAAATTTAAGATGTTTTCTCATCAAATTTGGAAAATCTTGTCAAATTTTGGAATGGAATCCTGGCATCGGAAATCTGTTTGTATTCACATGGCAAAGATGACCAAACAAATACAAATAATATATAATACAAAATTTTTTAAGTCAATCCCTACTTGGTTAACAAAGAAATTTTATTTTCGTCACTTTTTATTAAATAATTATCATATTATTCAATAATTCTTCACTGAATTCTGAAGTACAAAATATACTATACTGTGTCTATATGCGAAAATGCAAAAAATTAACTTTCAAAGGTTCATCATTAAAATGATTAATAAGGTTTTTTTTGTCCTAATCGAAGTCAAAATGACGTTTCGATTTGAGCTACTTGCTTCTTTGACAATCCAGTTAATTTCTCCTCGAAATTTTCATGTCTTTATGTCACCAGACGTGGAGCAATGTTTGAAAATTAATTGCCCTTTCATCTACACGAAAAAGAAAAAAAGAAATAAGATTCTGGTTACATAAAAGTTGATTTCACTTTCGCATTGAATCTTAATGCGAGCGATAACTCGGCTTGGACAGGAAGCCATTTTTTATACCAAAATTGTGAAAGATAGTTTGGCAGCAGCAGAAATGCTGCTTACGTCACAAGATATGAATAGACTTGTAAATATGACAAATGAAATTGTCGTTCTTTTGCTTCTGTATAAGTAATCCTTTGTGGGTCTTTGGATACGCTTAGAAAGAAATGTTATTTTTGAGCGTAATTTTCAAGAAATGCGTATTGCAGGTTGATTGGATTTTTTTGTAAAAGAAAGGATTTTTTTCCAAGTATGCGATGAAATACACGTTTAAGCAGATTAATTACATTTTAATCTATCTTTGGCTACTGAATTTTCAGACAGGATTAGCAATTTGCTAAGGTTTTCAGTTACGTTTCGTAATTGGCATTACATTTTTATAGAAATTTTCAGTGAAAAATTTCCCGATTCAACAAGATTTTAGTGTACTGTTATAAAAAAAAAGCAATTTTCAATCTATGTAAATGATTATATTTCGTTAAACATCCAATTTCGTGAAAGGAAAAAGTGTTTAAAAATAAAAGTACTTAAAATGCTTGCCATCATTACTTACTTTTTAAAAGTAAATCATAGTTTGTAAGTGCAGAAAAATTTCATAGATTTTATTGATAGTCATATTTTAAATTGAAATCTCAAAAACGTAAAGGAAAATTGGAAGTTAAATATTTCTAACAAAGCTAAAAATAACGCAAGTTTCACTTAAGAAATAGAGCTTATTGTAAAATAAAAACTTTCTAAAAATAAATTAAAAATGAATAAAATGTTGCCATTTTTTAATTTTAAGTTGTAATTGTTAATGAAATTTAATAATACAAAAACAAACTAAAAATAGATAAAATGTTGCCATTTTTGTAAATTTTTAAATCAATACGAATTTTTTCACGAAAACAAAAACTTTTATTATATGAATTCAAAGGAAAAGATATGTTTATTTCAGATTTTAAGATACAGCAAACTCGTGTTTCATAAGAGTATTTATTTTTTATTCAGTCACAAATAAAAAAAACGTGTTTAACACAAAAAGAACAAAAAAAGTTTTTTTTGGCGTTTGTGAAATAAATAAAACAACTTGTAAATATAGAAATATACCATTTTTCAAATAATTTTGTGTTCTAAAATTTTAATAACATGTGCCCGAGAAAATGTAGGATGTGATTTGAGAAAACTAATCATAGTTATAAAAAAGTAAATTTAATTTTAAAAAAGCTCTTGTTCAAAGTAACACCCAATTATTTCACTTATTTTAATATAATACTAAAAGGATGAATTTTCTTTCAGAAATGTTATTTAATGAAGGGAATAAATATACGAGTTCTGATATCATAAAAAAATCATCTACAATAATCCATTATTGCAGAAATTATTTTCTATAATCCTATTCTTTTAATTTCTTTTTAATTAAATGATAAAATGTACCGTCAGTAAATTTTATCTTATTCCGATTGTTTAAAATGTTACGTCATTAGATTGCAAACGATTTTTATGCATTTTCTTTCATTAAATGTTTTGTGAAAAGAATAGAGATAAGAGTTCTGATATAAAAAAATGATCATTACCTGATAATTCATTATTGCAGAAATTATTTTCAATTCTGCTTTTTAATTTCTTTCTAATTAATTGATGATAATAATTGCTGCCTGCAAACTTCATCTCTTATTCTGATCTTTTAAGATGTCAAGTTATTACAATGCAAACGACTTTTATTTTTGCTTTAATTATATTTACATTAACAATTGGCTCGAAGTAACCACAGGTTCTCAACCGGAAACGGGCGTGGCGCATTCTTTCCAATCATAAACAACGAAACCCATAAGTTTTAACTACTCAATTGCTTCGTCCTTTTGATCAACTGACTGTGCAATAAGTAAATAAAAAGCAATTACAGCATTGAAAAGAGCGAGTGATTTTGAATGCTAATTTGATTGCCGTTGATTCTTCCAGAAAAGTTATTTATAAAAAGCATTAATTATCAATAGCTTGGAATAAGAAGAAAAACCTTTAAGAATTGCATTTTCTTTTTCTGTGTAAATATTTATAACTAGATTTTGAAGATTAGCACCACGAAAAAGATAAGAAAAAACAAGTTTTTTTTTCATTACATCAAACAGATCGTAATATAAAAATAAAATTTTCCATTTCGAACGGATGGATGGGACTGCATTCTTTTCTTAGTTGTTCTTGTTAATCTAATTTATTCATTAACGAAAATACGAAGGGAATTTTCCATTGAATAAATTATTCCTTTTTGTTAGCGCTTTTTCTTTTTAAATTAATTTAATGTCTCTTATTTTAAACTTTAAGACAATATAATTGGAATAATTTCGCAAATTTTCAACATTCATTATTGGCATGACATTCCACTCAAAAATATAATTTTTTTTCTTAAATAGGCTTAAAGAAATGTGTCTTTATTAAATTTAATAGCTCTCTAAAGTTAAAGATCAAATATATGTGAAGAATGCAGAAATATACGTTGGGATTTAAGTAATTTGAAAATAAATATAATCTTGTACTTTTATAAAAGATAATAAATAAATCCTCTTTACATGAAGAAATTTTAATATAGAAACAAAAGTTTTAATTTAAATTTACGTTATTTCGTGAAAGAATTCATGTCATAGATTTAATTTTAAAAATAGCTAGAAATGTTCTTAACTGAAACGGAACGATAAATTGTAATCTAAAAGACCATGATTTTGTCTCGAATGTTTTTCTTTAAATGAAATCTCATATTTCATTAATCCTGTTTTCATTAATATTTTATATTCATAAGATTATCAGATTAAATTGCCAATTTTTTATTCTCCGTAAGCAAGCTCCTAATTTGCTTCATTGTAACTTTAGCCTGATATACAAGCCAAAAATGTACTCTTTAAATTGAAATTAAGCTATAAATGTGTTTTCTCTTTTTCTTTTTTGCTTAGTTCGAAAAAAAAATGCTTGTAGTATTATAGAGATACACTCAGATGCTGTAGTTAAATAAAAGAATTTTGCTAGCTCGAAGAGATAAGAACAACGAACTTAAAAAGTAGAAATAAGTTTCATTATTCTATTCTTCGTTTTAGCACTATTTCTTTCAAACAGATTTTGACTTTAATTTCTAATTCTTTCGAATATCTGTCAAATATTTTATTCTTAAACTAACATTGAACTTTCAATTTGCATTTTTAAGAATAAGCTTTTGCATTTCATCAAAGCCATTTCGCTCTGAATATATTCATCAAACGACTGATTCACGATGAAAAAATCGATAGAGATTTCCTGAATAATCATATTCTTTTGTTTGCTAACGTAATAAATAAATACGAAACAGAGAGGAAGACGGCTGTCACGCAAAATGGTTATTTTTCCCCCTTTCTATTCTTCACGTTTCACGAGTTCCGCTGTGCACGCCATTTTTCTGACTCTGCCTGTCCTTCGCAGAATGATAGCCTTCGAATTCCGAGGTGAAGTTAGTGATTGACGAATGGCAACATTACTGTCGTTGTTTAGCAAAGCTTTACGCGGATGATGCTAGCTCTGGTTTAAACACTCTTCGATGGAATCTTTATTATGTTTTTTTTAAACTTTTTCTATAAGCATTGTCCTTTTTCTTCTCTCACTAACGCGGACATTTGTATTTTGATATTTTTTTATGATGGTTGATTTAAAGCAAACGTTCTTTATTCTAGAAAAATGGCTTACGCCAAGAGCTTTCAAGTTTTTAAGGCTTTGTAGAAAATAAATAAGGTTAAACAAAACATTTACGTTTCCCTGAATAATCGAATTGAGAGAATGTCAACACTCGCATCCGTTGACTGCCAAATGGCGATAATGTAAATGCTGACATTCATGGGAGAATAGCGGCATTATACAAATAAATAAGATTAAACGAAACATTTGTTTCACTGAATGATCGGAATAAAAGAATGTCAATACTCGCATTAAGACGAATGCCAAATGGCGAGCATATGAATGCTGACATTCGTGGGGGAACAGCGATATTTTCCAGATCTTGATTTTTCATACCATGTGTACAGTCATGGAGATTGTTTTTACATTCCTTTAAATTTTTCAATATTTTTGAAGAACGTTTTTTAATTTAAAAACATCTTATTGATGTATTTATATTTTGTATGCTAATTATGCTTTCGAAAAAAATTAAGTCATTTATATTATTTGAATAAATTATTGCAAACAGTTTATTAAAATTTGTCGTATCAGATTCTTATCTCATTCAAGTTCAGTTATTCATCATTTAGAATATATTGCTAGGTGTCATCAGATTAAATTTGAATTCAAAATTAAAACTGATGATTTTTGAAAGCTTCTAAAGTTAAGTTTTCAATTCGAAAATCTTTAAAATAATACAAGATGAAATTGGTATAACTGAAAAGCTATTTTTCCCCTTACATTTTTAAAGTTGTTTTCTCTATGATAATAGGATCTAAAGCCATTGTGGAAGTATTGAAATTTTGGTTGAAAATCTAACTAAAAGTGTTATCTAATAGGTTTGGTTGATTAGTTTTTTCTATATGATAGTCATCTGGTTGATTTGTTTTTTGAGTATCTAATATCCAAGACGTAATTACATGGCTCATTTGTTTAACTCAAATAAGTCTAATGAATGTTTTAAATGACTTTTTCATTATTTAGGTTGCAGTTTACAGTTAAATATCAGTATATAAACACTATCGTGTAAAAATCGATTAATTTATTAAGTCTTTTGATTTTATTTAGCATTAAGACAATTAATAACATACTTCATTATAAGCATTGTTTTGCACGTGCTTGTTCCGAAATTTTAAATATTATTAACAAGAACAGCGTAAGAAAAAAAAATTAATAAACCTTCCTTTAGAATAGTAAGATAATATTAAAAGGAAAAACGGAAAAATAAAAACAAACGATTAGATTTTTATAATTTTTTTGTTCTGATGTAAAAGGCTTTCTGTCGGGAAATCCTACAGTAAATCACAAAGAATTCCATTAGATAAGATAATATTAAAAGAACACCGGAAATAGAAAAATAAAAACCAACGATTCAAAAAGCTCAGGAAGTTGTTTTCAGATTTTTTATTATTTTTGGACGGAAAAGTTAGTTTTTAATTTATAAAAAATCAACTACTCAATTAACCGGAATAAAAATTAGCCTATGTTCTTCTGTAGACTATAATCTATCTCTGTGCTAACTTTCATCCAATTTCCTTCAGCCGTTCTGGCGTGATTGAACCCTATCATCCATCCATCCATCCGAACTTTCACATTTATAACAGTAGTATAGATATAATTATTTTTGGTGCGAGAAAAATAATTTTTATTTGATCTATCTGACTGTAACGATATACAAAAAAAAGACAACATTTAAGCACCTTTTGCTTAACATTTTACATTGAATAACTGATTTGTTATAAGTTCTGTGTGCTTTCAGATATAACTCTTGACCTAAGATTGTATCTACTTGCATATTCGGCTTGTGCTTTCTCAGAGTTTTCTCTTGCCATATTATGAGCCTGCTTCAATTTCTCAGTTAAATCTCTCAAATATTCTTCAATGGACCTTGAAATACCAGTGGGAATTTCCTTGTCTCCCGTCCAAACTTCTTTCATTAGTTTCAAAGGGCCGTTTGGTAGTCGACCATATACTAGTTGGTATGGTGAGACGCCCGTTGTGCTATGTGGCACTTCTCTGTATGCAAACATGAGGTAAGGAAGGTGAGAATCCCAATTATTACCATTTTCTTGAATGTTTTTATTCAGCATTTCCTTTAGAGTCCGGTTCCAACGTTCTACAGCTCCCATGCTCTCCGGATGACCTGGGGTAGAGAATCTCGGAGCTATTCCCAAAATGTCTCTGAAGGCTTCAGTCAATTCAGCAGTGAAATTTGTTCCCTGATCTGTGCAAATAATTTTTGGAAACCCAGTTTGGGTGAATATCCTCATTAAAACATCACATGTTGTTTTTGCTGTGATATTCCTAACTGGTATAGCCTCAGCCCAACGCGTGCAAATATCGACTGCACATATAATATACTTATGACCTCTGCGAGAAGGTGGCTCCAAAGGGCCAATGCAGTCGACGCTCCATACTTCGAATGGGTTTTCAGGTCGAACTATAGGTGTTATAGGGATCCTATCCCGGTAAGTGAGTCCTCTTCTAAGCTGACAGATTTTGCAGCTTTGACAAAATAATTTTACATCTTGTTTGAGACCAGGCCAGAAGAAGGAATATTTGATCCTTTGCTTGGTTTTATTCTCGCCTAAATGTCCAGCCAATGGAATTTCGTGGGCAACTTTCACGACTTCTTCTCTTTTACAGGTGGGAAGAACTACCTGTTTGACATTTTCACCGCAGATTGACTCGGTGTGTATCAAAACTCCATCATCAATTTCGTACGCATTTTGTCTGTTCCTAGCCAGATCCCAAACTGGTTTTAGTGACTCGTCAGTTCTTTGAAGTTCAACGAAAGATGATTTTGCCAAATTTTTTCTCGATCTCTCATTCTCTTGCTCCATTGTTAAAGTAGATAGCGTTTCATCACTCTCTAATCGTATACCTTTATCTTCTATGCTTTCGGAATTTCTCTGAATCTCTAAATCAGATAATTGAACATTTTCTAAAAGTATCTCGTAAGCTGTGGCACTAATCAACATATCATTGACAAGTTTCTTAGATACGGCACACATAATTGGAACAGAGTTATGTTTTCCATCATTTATTTTTAAGTTAAATAGCTTGAGAGCAGCTATTTCCCTTTCACCAAATGCAGAAATGATTTGAATAGTACCTTCACCTTCACCACAATCTTTATTTATTACATCTTCACGTATAACTGATATTTGTGCCCCTGTATCGATTACAGCTTTTATGGATGTTTGCCCACATTTGATATCAACAAACTGAAGTTCGTCAATTCCATCCCTCGTTTTGATGGGAGTGGAAACTGGAATTGATACCTTAGCAGTTACCACTTCTTTGGCAGGTTCTAGTTCAGTTCCCTTTGTGATAATTGCGTTACTTCTGGCATTTCGAGGTGACGTTTTTCTCATATTTTTCGGGCATTCCCGAGCCAAATGTCCTAAAGTTCCACAAACAAAACATTTAGGCTTAAAGTCTCTGTTTGTTCCCGTATTCGACGTCATCGGCATCTTAGCTTTTCTAAAGGACGGTTCATCTTTTGGTTTGAGACAGGCGTCCTTACAGTCTGGGATCAACTTGTTGATGATTGGCGGCCTGTGCCTTGCATCATTCGAGTGAGCTCCCCTTACATTAATCCGCACGCTTTCGTATTCATCTAATTTATCAGCTAATTCGCCTGGGACTATTGATTTGACCCAGTCATCAACAAAGTGCTCTCTTATGTCACCAGGGACGCGTCGTTTCAACTGATCTGTAATCATGAGGTTCTTCAACCCTTCAAAATCATTTACACCAAGTCCTCCAAGCCATTCTTCGAAATAGCTGGTTAATTCAAAAATAAAATCCCGCCATGACTGAGCTGGATTCCGCTGGTGTTTTACAAACTTTTGCCTAAAATTCTCAGCACTAAGTTTGAAACGTTTCAGCATTAGATCTTTAACGTAATCGTAATCGTCAAATTTTTCATCAGTTTCACGAGCCATTAATTGATTAATTTCACTTGGCATAAGAGCCAAAAGAGCCGACACCCAATGTCTTTTATCGATATTAGCTCGTTTTGCCTGTCGTTCAAACAAAGTTAAAAACAAAACTATGTCCCCGTCTTTCATTTCAAATTTGGGTACAATTTTTGTTAACTCGTAGATGCTACCCTTAGCCTCAGGCGTATTAGGTAATACCTTGAGCCTTTCATTCTCTAATCGTAATTTTTCTAACTGAAATTCGCGATCTTTCTCGCGATCAAGCCTTTCATTCTCGCGGTCAAGCCTTTCCTTTTCGCGGTCAAGTCTTTCTTTCTCTCTTTGAATTTCTTGTTGTTCACGAAATTTTCTATCTTCAACAATAACTGTGAGTTGATTTTTTGTAAAGTTCTCATCATAATCTGGATGTGTGGTAATTAATTTACACATATCTACCATTTTCATACTATCCGTTACATTAAGATTCAGCTCCTCGGCTAGTAACTTAAGGTCCTCCTTTCGTGCTCTACCTAAATAAGCCATTTTGACTGCTTAGTTTACTTATTTGCTCAATTAACAAAAAGATATACTAAAAAAATTATTTTTGCTTCACTTCTTATACTTAATCAATAATGTCTTTTTTTTCCCCTTTAAAAAAAATTCAAAATTATTCCTTACAGTATGTAACTAAATTAAAGTATCACAGTTATGTCATATAAAGTTATAATGTATTCTTAAGTACCTAAATACAAAACCAACTATCATTTCAGTATAACGAATATGCTTTTACTATATCTTAATTAATATCCCCAATACAATGTATTAAAATATGACAATCTAAAAAAAATATGAAATGATCAAAATTTATACACTATTTAGTAAAAAAGAATACTTCTAAACTAACATTTTATGTATCACAACAACAAAATCAGACTCTCAATCATGTAAGAAAAAAGAATTATTACTTCTTCAAAGCACATTCAGAAAAAAAAATCGCATTAAAATATCGTTTGCTTTAGGATTCAAAATAATAATACAAAAAAACCCCCTACTATAAATAACAAAGTCTACTCAACAGTTACTCTAACTGATTTGTAGATTAATCCCTTTTCGTTATTCACACAGGAAATGAGATCATCAATCGAGACAAGGGGAAAAATTATTCAAGGTCGCATATATCATGCAATCTCACAGTATTACTTATACATTCAGAATTCTCTTAAAATAGTTTTCGGAGCACATTACATTTCAACAATAATATTCCAATTAATACTGTCGTATTAATTATTTGCTAAATTCTAAATATACATTACAAAGAACCAAAACTTATTTCAATAATTTGTTGAACACTGGCGTATTCAAGGCAAATTTAGCATATGAAAAATGTATATTTCATAATACAAAACAAAAATTTGATTTCAATGCTTTTAAACAAATGTGTTATTCATGAAATCTGTCAAATACTGGCGTACTTAAAACAAATTTAACATTTAGAACAGAGATGTATTCCAAACAAATCAAAAGAATAATTATTCCCAATACTTAACACGCGTTGTGTTATTTACAAAATTTGTCGAATACTGACGTATCCAAACAAATTTATCGTTAAGAATACTGGTGTATTCTAAACAAAACAAAAGAATAATTATCTTCAATACTTAACACACGTTGTGTTATACGGAATTTGTTAAATACTGGCGTACCCAACAAATTTATCGTTTAGAATACTGGTGTATTCCAAACAAAACAAACAAAATTAGTTAATACTTTAAGATATGTAGTGTCATTCGTGAAATTTGTCGGATACTGGTGTATCCAAGACAAATTTATCGTTTTGAACAAAACGAAACGGAATTCGTATAAAACGAAAGTAAGCAATGAAGTGAAAAAAAATATATTATTCATTCACAGAACTTAAAACACATAAATTAAACATTTCTCTCTGATTACAATATGAGGAGTCATATTATGAAAAAATGAGGCTCTTACCTTATTTTTTCCATTTTCGGGAGTCATAACCTCAGCGCTTGTCGCAAACGCTTTAAGTTTTTTTTTCTTTGTTTAATTTAGTATCTCCGCGAAAATCCTACCGACTGCGCCAGTAAATTTTTCACACTGAGCACGAAATGAAATGGCAATCATTATGGCCGAAATTAATTTATTTACAAAATTTTAAACATTATTAATATTAAACACGCGACACGAACAAACACACACAACACTTAAAGGCTAACTCGAATATCATCTACTGCGCAGCTAGCTTTGCGCAGCCCATGAACTTCCCTTTGTAAATTCCCTAAGGGATTATCTGTAGGCGGGGAAATAGACGAACCTTACTCAAAATTTCCTGATTAATCGCTCAAGAATAAAATTACAGTGAAAACAATTGCTCACATTGTAGTGAATTTATTATTATTATTGTGTACATTGAAAATTATACACTGTGCCTGTTTTATGCTTAGTCCATTGGCTAATTTCTAAACCGTCAGAAATAGGCATCAGTTTCAGTAAAAAATATTTAGGCGATGCAATAAATTATATTTTGTAGAATTTCAATCAATAAACATACTATTGCAAAAACTACGAAATTAAATTGCATAGAGCTTTATTCCTGTTAATATTTTGTAGTATTTTCTTGATGTATCAAAATTTTAATTCAGAAAAGCTCTCAATTCTTTTGTGATCAAAATTGAACGAGTTATGAAAGTTTAATTTTCGTTATCTTTGACCATCAATTTTGGCTTCTAGTTTTTTCATTGGATATTTTGTTTTCTTTTGAGATGATCTAAATTCACTTGAAATAGTAATATTCAAAGCTTCATAATTCGCTCAGTTTTGATTACCAAAAGATGGAACTTTTTTTTTGTTTAAAATGTAAATATGTCGAGATTTTTATAGGACCAGTGCGTATAAAAATTTTAATTTTGTATTGATCTTATTGACTGGGAAAACTGTATTTACAGCATTTTTTAACTGGAAATATATTATCTCAAACGATCTAAAAATGAGCTATTGGATCACGATTAAAGTAAACATCCTGTTTATAAAATATTAAAATAGGAAATGATAAGCATTAAATTATCGTTCTTTAACCAATTTTTTGGCTTTCAAAAAACATATTTTTATTTATATTAATACGTATTGAAATCGTTTGCCTTTCTTTTTATAACAGCTATAAAATGCATTCTTAGCATTATCATATATAATATGGATATAAAAGAAAGCGTTAAGTATTATTATGCTGTTTTCAAAGTGCTATTCTACATCAACCTTCATGCATCCTGTTTTGTTACTTAATTTACGTTTTTTGCAACGACTTTGTGTTCTGTCTGTCTGTCAAAGAACTAAATGGCTGATAATGATCTTTTCTTTATTTTGCTGTTGCCACAGCAGGGAATGGTATTTTTTTATTCATTTCTTTTACAAGCATGAAAGCTCTGCTATTTCCACATTTCATGATGTCTAAATGGCATAGGATATTATATTTAGAAACGGATAAAGATTATATATTTTTTTTCAAGCGTAAAAGAAATTTCACATTCAGAATCATTTGCATATTTTTGAAATTTCTAACAGTTCCGTCATGCTTCTAATTACAGTTAATTTCCACGTGAATATTTAGTTTATCTTATGGTATAAATATATTTGTTACGATTTTTTTAGATATTTAATATTTAACAATAATTGAGAAAAACTGAAAAAGCCAATGAGAATTATCATGTCAGAACATATTGTTTTTGGGATGTTTGTGGCGTCAACAAAAATCCGTGGGTGGAAAATAAAAATTTTAATCCGTAGGCGTAAAATAAAAAAATTATCTGCACGAGCATCTAAAAAAATCAGCTTTTAATTACATGATGCCATTGCATTTACAAAAGCTCTGATTGAAACAAAATAAGTTAATGACTACTGCAAATAAAACCTAGAAAATATCATTCTGAGCACGTGATTTTATGAAATAAAATAAATAGGTTATGTGATATTTTTTTAAGCAAGAAATGCGAGACAAAGTTTTTTTGGATTGTTTGCAATGCTAAAGTGATTCATTCAATGAAACCATTAAAATGAATAAAAATATAATTTAACTCGCACGAGCACAAGGTTGCTTGGCCGTTCAAGAAATGATGTTCCGGCATGATACGTTGAAATATGCATAGCAGATTTAATTTTAATCTTTATTTTTCTCATTAGATTCAAAATTAAAATTCGTATTGGTTATGCTGATTCAAATATTGAATATCTGCAAATCCTATTAAATAAACTGAAGAATTTAACAATAAAAACCTAAATAGCCCCGAAATTAAACGAATAAAAAATAAAATATTATGAAAAATATTTTATGAAACATTTAATATATAAAATAATTGTAATTAAAAAATAATATATAAAAATTATATATTATTTACATGCGTGTTCATTAGCATTCTTTTTTTATCATATTATTTCTTCTTCGTAAAAATAGTATTTCTTCTGGATAGAAATATTATATTATTCAATATCTCATCAATAGAGTTTGATTGACAGAATAGTGTGATACAGTGTGTGCCTTAACCATCCATATAATGCAATGCTTTTTTTCTATCCATACAACGTAACGTAATGAGATACAATATATGTTTTATACGTCAAGCATTAGATAGTCCGTTACTGGTCTCTTCCCGAACTAGGTTTCCGAGTTTTATGACATATTGTATAAAAATTGACAAAATCGGTACAGATGTTGAAACTCCCGAGTTTTATAAAAAAAATAAAAAATTCTAAAATTTGCAAAAAAGATGTTTTTTGAAATGGGGAAAGTGACTCTGGCAATTTTTAATAGCTTATCTGGGTTTTATAAGCTTTTGAACGAAACGAAAATTGGCATAATCACTGTAGTGAATGGGACTGAATGAATCTGTTGTTTTATCCCCGTAGGGAATGGAAAGCGAATTAATGTTTTTCCCCTTACTTTCTAAAATATTGAACGGTTGGGAACAGAAAACCATAGATGACACATCTGGTGGTCATTTGAAATTAAAATTAGCCTAGTCAGACTAATGCTTGTGGTTGGAAAATTGTTTCCTCCTAATAATTTTAAATTATGTATAATACAATATTGGTGTTTCATGAAAAAATATGATATATTACTGTGCGCGAAAAGTTTAAAATGTCATCTAAGGCACAGTGCAGTAAACATTGTCATAGCAAGCATCAATTTCAAAGTGCGCCATTTTTCAAGTACATTCAAACTAACTTGAGAGTTGAATGAATCATTTTCAACTTTTAAAAGAAAAAATAACTGTTATACCATATTTCAAAATTCGATAATTCTTCGAAGTATTTATTTTCTAAATATACAGCTTTAATGAAATGGTCAGTGATATAAACTACGATGTGTTTACTTATTTTTCCGCACGTGGCTTGACTAGTCAAGCGATTTCAGGGTTAGTGTAGACAAGGTCAACTACTTCCTGTTTCGCCGATTTAACTAGTGAAAACATTCCGATTTCGCCGCGGGCATTGAGTGTGATCGTTTGGCGGCGCAATATGGCGGGAATTTTTGAATCTTTTTTTATTGGCGAGGTTTATATCATTTGTGCGGTACATAATTATAGTTTTTAATATATTTGTATCGGAAATGTGATTGCAATTTTGCATGTTAATGTTGAATGTAGAAAATTACATAAACATATTTTATTTCTTTACCCGCTCATATTTTTTAAAACTAAACTATCTGTCTACGAAAAAACACAATTATAGTTTTCGTAATATTTTTTTTATCGGAATTGTTCTGAGTTTTGCACTTTTAATTCCGATTGCATTGATGAAAATTGCTTACAAATATCTCCCTACGCATTTTTAAATTAAAAATAATTGTTGTTGTTGTTGTTTCTAATGGCACTTGCCTATGGACAAGCTCGCTGCTGGACCCAGCAGCAGATTTAAGCCGAATGAAGCGTCTCTTGTTTCAAGTAGCGCCAACTAGGGCCAAGAGTACGACTTTTGCTACACACTCATCACATTCGCTTGCACAACCCCTTTTTACAGGGGGGCACATTCACTCATCTCACAGATAGCACACAGAATAACAACCATGCCCGAACCAGGACTCGAACCCAGGACCTCCTGAACACGAGGCAGACGCGCTACCTCTGTGCCAGCAAGCCGGCATTAAAAATAATTAAGCTGTTTATTAAGCAAAATTTATTATTTAAGCAAAAATGTAATATATTGATGAGAATTGTAGTAAAATTTTTTATCTTTACCTTTATGCATTTTAAAATTAAAAACAATGTCTACGATAAAAGAATGACATTACGATTTTCTAAATTAGCAAAATTTTAAATCAAAAGGAGAAAATTGCTTTTCTTTGATATATTTACATTACGATTTTCTATATATTTTTCATATCTGAAATCTTATAGCAGTTTTGAATACTAATTCTGAACACATCTATGGAAATTATATAAAAAAATTATTTCGTTTCCCAATACATATTTAAATAAAAAACAAACAAACAAGCAAAAACAATTGATCTTGTTCAGAAAAATCACAAGATTCTTATTCAATAATCCAAAAAAGTCGTGATAATGCCAACTGCTGTTTAATAAAATTGAATAAATTGAAACTGATAAATCGTTTGCCATCATCGTTTATTTAATTTAAATGAATCATTGAAATCTTTCGGGTGGCATTATTCATTTTATAAATCAAGAAATAAATAGCTTAATTAATTACATGCGAGTTGTATATAATTAGATGAAAGGATAAATGTCTCATTTCATTCCTTATTTTTGCAGTTTTATTTTGATTGAATTTTGTTTATTTATTGCTGTTTTTTTAATAGTATTTTATATTTTGCAATTTTTTTGTAATCTTATTTTTATATTTCTTTTATTAATTTATAGTTTTATTTTTATAATACTGTAATCAAATACTGTTTTAGGATACCGATACAGCATTTTTCGCCTATTTTGTTCTTCCGAAGATGGGATATTAAGTAAAATGAGCTCATTTTCGGAATTCATCAGATTTTTATCATCACACTTTTGTCCTATTACATGTATTGCTGAAATAAACGAAGATTTTCGTATCTGATGATTAACAGTAATTTGTAAGAAATTATTTATTTGTGAAATTTAGAGAAACCTGAAAAAAAAGTGAGTACTTCGAGTTTAGCTGAATTTCTGCTGAGAGAAGTAGTGACTCCTATTGTGGTGTAAATGAAATAAAACAATTTTTATTAACTTGAGGATTTTAACATACTGTGAATATTTAAAATCTAGACGTATTAACAAAAAAAAAAGCAACACTATAATTAAAACGTAAAAGCGAAATGTTTTTGTATTTGAAATTATACACGATTTTTACGGGCATATTTTAATATATATATATATATAATCTATGTATTCGATTGTTTGGTAATTTGGAAAGCATATTTCGGTAAAATTGTGAATTGATTTATTCTGCCGAAGAGCCCGAAATACTGACACAAGAACAATATTTAAAAGTTTTGTTTCCGTTCTTTAACGGAACTTCTTTTTTTTCCCGTTAAGTTTATTCTAAAAGAAGGGCGTGGGAGATTAAAAGTCGCTGTCGTGAAAGTATAAAAAGCGGGAAAAGCACTGAAGCTTGAATCTTCCAGAATCTGCTTTCAACAGTTCACGCACTATGGGCTCTCTGTTGGGGGAATAAAAGAATGAATGCTATGGCAAGAATAAAAAAAGACATAGGTGTAGAGCGTTCAAGTTCATCTATTTGCTTTCATTTTATTACGTAAAATGGTATATTGTTTTGTCTGTGGTTCAAAACAAAACGATTTTGATGTAGCAATTATAGCATTACATCTGTTTTGTTTTGTCTACAGATAGAGCAGACGATCAAATTTTAGGTTCGTGTGGTAGATCATAACATTTCACCTTTTTCAAGTTAATCCCAAGTCTCGTTTAGATGCTTTGATACAAAAACTGAGATTTAAATATGATTAAGTAATTAATCAATTTTTCTTCTTTGTTTGTTTGTTAGACATGACATACAATTTAATTTTAAAAGGTTATAGGGGAAAGTGTTGGTTTAAGCATTTTGTGACCGTAGGCTGAGCTGTATGATACCTCTTTTTTGCTAAACTAGTCAATATATTTCACATGTTAATGATATATTTTGGGCTAATTCTTTTTATTTTGAAAGTGTTGTACAAATTCATATTAAAGTAATTTACTATGATTCGTAATAGTACACATATTAGACAATGTTATTGAAATAGACTTTTGTGTAAATAAATACTTTACTATGTGATTGTAAGGAAACAAATAAAAATCGAATCCATTATACTTAAAGAAGACCTAATGTGTATATTAATTTGTTATAATTCATGAAATGTGCATTTTTTAAATATATTCATTTAATAATTATCTTGATTTTAAAAAGTTAGAAGCCTATTTGCGATTTGCATTAGTTCATCAGACTTACATAACGGTATAGTCAGAAAATACGAGTATACATGGATACAGGAAAATTAATTTGAAATATTTGTAAAGTAAAAATAATTTTTTATTTAAAAAAAGAATCTGATGAAAAAAATTCTTCTCAGTAAATATGTATTTGATGTATTAATTATTAATCAACAAAATAATTCTTTAGAAATTATTTAAATAAGCAAAGCTTGGATACATTCATAAATACACAAAATAATATTAACAAAATGTTAGAAGAACATCTTGGAAATAATGTGAAAAAATTAATCATAATTATTGCTCATATAAATTACGTATTATTAATAATTTTTGTGTATGAAATTTTTCTGCCAAACGATTTTTTAAAAATTAATGATGCCTAAAAACTAAGATTTTTTTTCATCGCAAATTTTAATGCCAAACGATATTTATTTACATTTAAATAAATCATAGTCGTATTCTGCTTCTGTTTTCGCAGAATCGAAAGAATTCATATAATCTAAAGTATTTTTTTCCTCTAAAATTTCATTATTTGTGCAATTTTAATATAGTTTAAGATTAATATACTTTCGATAATTCTTGTTTTTTTTTTATCATTTGAGGAATAGTTATTCTAATTAAAAGAACCTTTTTTAAAAAAAAAAAAAATATTTTTACTCTTTTAAAGAATGGAGGTCTGGTGTTAAATAAAATTAATGAAGGGGGATAGTATATAGTAATATTTAACAAATTTTTGAAATGACTGTGCTAATTTTTCATTTTGTTTTTAATTTATTTAGAAAACATCTAAACTCTTTTTCTACTGAATCAGTTCTCTAAATGAAACCGCTTGTCTTAACAGTTAATTACAACTAGTAAAAATGGGTCTGCCATTCCATTGTGATTCGTCTTTCATCTCCCCAAAAAACAAATCGTTTTATCTCACAATCAACGTTCTAAAACACGAATCAATTTAATCTAAACCTCTTTTCACTCGGCACACTAACCTTTGATAGAAATCGTTTGCATGCGAATACATTTTAACTTCAGAAGATGGAACAAAGAAGAAACAGCGCCCGGAGGCAAGTATCCTTTGGTCAATGAGTGTCTCCTTCTAAAAATAGTCAGAGCTCAAATTACGAATATTCTTAGATATTTTTTTTTAATACATCAGCTTCAAACCTTGTGTGTATGTCGTTAACCTTCTTTCTTGCAAGATCATTTTTCTTCGGTGGATCTTTTTGTGATGTCGGTTTAATATTTTTTTCACGTCGCACATTCGTGACCTAAATTTTTATTCCAACATACTCGTTTGATTTGCTTTTACCTGTGGGGTTGTTTTCATAACACCATTTTTTTTATCCGTGTCGTAACACGTTTTGGCAACTTATTATTTTTTCATTTTGTAATAGGCTAGTAATAAGATAAATTTTCTGTAAATTTATGATTTCCAGCCTAAGTCATATCTTTCGAAATTAATTTTTAAAACTGAGTTGAAGTTGATGCAATAAAATTCATGCAAATAAAATAGTGGCTCTATGATTCCAATCTGTTCGATTTTAACTTAAATTTTTTTTTCGTTGAATTAAATTACTTATCAGTTAATCAGATTATAGTATACGAAAAGTTTTTTTTTTTGATTTTTGGTTGGAAAATTATTAAAAGAATTTTTTGTATATATATTTTGAAAAGGTGCTTCGTACAAATAAAATCACTTGAGAAAATTACAGAATCTGTTTCTTTTAGATATTTTTTTCATCCACTTAGATTTAGAAATCCTTTTGAAACATAAATGGATTCAAAAATATCATACATAAGACAGTAACACTAGATTAGGGCAACACAACCATGGATCATGGTTTATTTTCTCGTTTCTGTAAACTATAGTATAGTGTAATACAGAAAATCAAATTTGTATTTCAAGTTTAATTTCTAAAAAATAAAATTATAAAGAAAAAAAATTAGCTATTCAAATCTTTTTTTAAAGCGTTCTTCCGTTTCGAATGTTTTTGTTGATAGTAAGGCGAACAGAACATCTAATGCAAGAAATATCGTATTCTGATTTTGATATTATATGATGATGATGTGTCCGCTTTTCAACGGAAAGAGGGGTAAAGTAGCTTCTGGGCGTATGGACCCTTAGCACCCGAGATTTGACTTCCAGCTCATATGAAGATGAGATACACTTGTCTCATTCGCTTGCACAGCCCCTTTTTACAGGGGGGACACATTCACACATCTTACAGATAGAACACAGAAGAACAACCATGCCCTAACTGGGACTCACACCCGGGACGCCCAGATCACGAGGAAGACGCGCTACCTCTGTGTCAGGACACCTGTATAATGCTATATAATCATAGAGGTTTTTTTCTAGAAGAAAGGGTTCCACAAATATTCTAGAAATATATCTAGAAGTAATTGAAGGAGTTCTTGAAATATACATAATTTGAGAAATTCATCTTGAAATGCAAAAAATAAAAATAATAAAAATGCAGTAATAAAAATAATTAAATTACATACAAGCTTTATGGTCAATTACCTAAGCCCATGCACTAATCGTGAACCAATAGTTAATTTCTGTTCCGCGTAATTCTAGAAATCATATCTAGGAATAATTCAAGAAGCAATTCTGGGAATTATATAAGGATCATTTAAGATATTGAAACATTTCCCTACTTTTCACATTTTTTTATTTAATACTTTAAGTTGTGGTCCAGGATAGCCTGGTTAGTAGGACTTTCGATACGCATACCTTGGGTTGAGAGTTCGAACCTGCCAGCCATTCGAACCATTAACACGGAACAAGGATTTTCATTATCTTGTATTTAGTAGAATATAGTTTTAATTTGTCTTTAATAGTCCTCCCTGTCGAGAGTGATACCACTGGGGGGTACTGGGTCAGAGGGGATCGTTCTCTGTTCCAGGTCTAAATTACGATCTGAGATGAATGAAGGAATTTGCATGAATGAAGTCCGCCTTGTAAAAAGGGTTGTGACGTGTGTGTGTAGCTAAGTCGTACTCTTGACACTAGATGGCGCTATTGAAAAACGAGGGACGCTCATTCGGCTTAAATCGCTTGCAGATCTGTCAGCAGGCTTATAAAAGTGCTATAAGTAATAACAACAATACTTTAATTTAGTTGAAAATTTAATTACCAAACATTCAGTGTTTTGATGTTTATTTCAGACGCAACATTGTGAATTAGAGGGCTAATAGATTTCAAATTGCTATATTATTATATATAAAGATAAATATTTGTTTTATGTTCTTTTTAGTATTTAAAATTAGTTTTAAGCAATCTTGATGTGCTAATAAAAGAGTTAATTAAAAAAGTATAATTTAAATAATAAATTATATAGCTGTATAGGTTTTATTTGATAAATTATATAAAAATATGTTAGTAAGTTTTTGATCGTTTTCAACTATATATACACTGATGCATCAACTCAGAAAAATAATTCTACACCAACATCAAACTCAAAATTATCTTTTCATTGTTACGAATTTCATAGTCATGAATTTTTTCTCTAATTTTAGGTAATTAAAAATTATTTTAATGCAAAATCTGTTGCACCACTTTTTACTATGATGAAATTCAAATCAATTTCATTGTTTCTTCAAGCCATTCAGTTTCGTTCTTTTGCAGGTGTTTCAATCATGGTGATTTCTTTTTTTTAAAAACATTAACACGGAACAAGGATTTTCATAATCTTTTATTTAGTAGCGGTAGTTTAGTCGGCGATTTAATTTGTACTAGACTAATTCCTATTGAATTCAAGGTTTCTATTCCATTAAAATTATAAATTTTTTTTTAAAAGATTAAAATGAAATCTGCCATGCATATTTCAATGTATCATGTCAGAACATTATTTCTTGAATGGACAAGCACCACGTGCTCCTGCAAATTAAATTATATTTTTATTCATTTTAAGGGTTTCATCGAACGAGTCACTTTAGTATTGCAAACGATTAAACAAAACTTGGTCTCGCATTTATTGTTTGAAAAAATATCACACTTCCTATTCATTTCATTTCATATAATCGCGTGCTCAATACGACATTTTTCTAGGTTTTATTGGCTGTTGTAATTCACTCATTTTTTTAAAATCGGAACTTTTCTAAATGCGATGGCATCGCGTTATTAAAAGCTGGTTGTTTCAGTTGCTCGTACTTATAATAAAATTGTTATTTTTTGCCTACAGGTTTTTGTTGACGCCACAAAATCTCATTCCTAAAACAATATCATGTTCTGACATGATAATAAATGCACTCCTGAAGAGCCTGAAGAGCCAATATTTCGAACAAAAAAAATTGGTCGACAAAGTTGGATAATTATGAAAAATCTATCGAAAAATTAATAAATACAAATTTTAAAAAAGTAAATTAAAATAAAAAATAACGAACTTATTTAAATAGAATAATAAATAAAAGAGAACGAATAGATTAAATTAATTTAACTCATAAAATGTATTATAGCATAAATATAGAAGAATCCGTATACATATAGAATAGAAACCGAGTCAAACTTATTTTATGAGCTGCAAATAAACAGAATTCTTTAGTGTCGAAAAACAAGCTAACTTTTCATGCACGAGTTTTAACAACTCGGCATTTCATTCTTCATTTTTTATTTATTTATTCGGGTTTTTTTTCATCTCTTTTTTACCCTCTTGTTCGTGATCGAAATCATGATCAACCTCCATCGCATAAATGAAACCGCCCTACAAACCGGCGGGTTCTGGGGCCTTCGTCCTTTCTGAATGTGTAAGAAATAAACCCACTCACGGTTTTGAAACCTTATCTGTCAGACATTCAATTTTCGTGCTTTAGCGTTTTTATTCATTTATTTATTTTGACTCATGTATGCAATTAGTTCGTTTAGAAATAGGTCTTTGTGTATTTTGTTTTGAGAAAGTTGTAACATTTATCTCATCAGAATTTGGTTGATTCGAATTCTTCAGAATTTCACTTTGTTTTCAGTTAATCAGATTTAAAATTTAAGACCAAGTAATTTTATTTGTGAGTTGCTGTCGTTAATTATATACTTCTTACTTTGTATCATCAATAATCTTTTGCTAATATTTTTCACAAAGATATTAATCCATTCGAATTTATAATTGTTATGGAATGTATTCGAAGAAACGAATAAAAAATTATAAGCATTCCTTAGTTTTTTAAAATTTAATTACATTTAATATGTTTGCACCATTTATTTGGAACTATTGTTATATTTTAAAGTGTTGCATATTAAAAACCAAAATAAATGATATAGATTAAAATTATTTTTTTAATTATAAATGTTAAAAAATTTCTTTTATAACCACTTTAGTTATTATTTATTGTTTTTTTATGTATTGAGTTTTATTTATTATTTGTTAAAGTAGATGATAAATATTAAAACTAAATTTTTATTGTTAAAAATTTAAAAATCGTCATTTTCCCTTGCCATTTTCACTTTTCATATGTAACTTTTCTGAATTATAATATTTCGATAGATTGAGATTTTATTCTCGTTCAGTTTAACTTTAAATTTGCCAGGTTTTAAACTAAAAAAATATTCTTTGCTTATGAAATTAGTAAAGATAAAGAACTTTATCTGAAATATAAATCTCGGAAATAAATATCTGAAAGATGTTTATTTTTAAATTCATGATGCCTTATTATTTAATTTGATAAAAAAATATCGCATTAAAATATGCTAAAACAACAAACGACTTTACCAGTTTTAAAGCGATAACCTAATTTTTTAATTTATCTTAAGAACTTAAATAACAAACAAGTCTAGAATAATATTAGCATACTAATGAATAACCCTTACATTTCCATTTCCTGCTTTTTATGATGGATGCATTTTCTTTTGAGAAAAACATTATTAATTCATTTTCTGAAACATGCCTTTAAGAAAATGAACGAAACTCGAAAAATTTCGATGAATCTAATGTTGAGTTTATGGGTATTTATATTTCCTTTCCTTAGCACTTTGTTTAAATTCGCATTTTTTCCTTAAAATATTAGATGAAAATCAAATTTTTTTTGGAAAAAAATTTGTATAGAATTCAGCATTCTGTTTCTTCCTTTAAATCGTGCATATTTCTCTAAATATTATAAAACGAAGATCTGAAAAAAAATATTTATCTTGGAAACTAAATCGAAATTATAATTTTTATCTGCTATTTTGAATCTTTTTCCATGTTTCTAATCTTTATTATTTGTAAAAAAGGAAGTTTCACTCACGTCCTTATAAAATAAAGATCTAAATTATGTGCAATTCTGTGTTTTCAGTAACAATATTATATTTTAATGTTTTCAAAAATGTAATTTTTTATTAAATTTTAAATTTTTTTGAGAATGCAATCTGTAACGAATGAAGAAAAATTCTTTATAAGAATACACAATATTCGTAATAATGAATTATTAAATATATTTACAACCAAAAAGTAGAGAATAACAACAATTAAATTTTTAACACATTTTTGCAAAAATTTAATTTGTACTGAAGAGTAGAAAGTAGTTTACAAATTCTTAATTTAGAAGTTGCAATAACTTGAGACTGAAAATAATTCTTTAAGAATATTAAGTAATAAGTACTTAAAGAAATAAAATTCTCAAATATAGATTAAAATTAAAACAATATATTTTAATGTGATTAAAATTCTAATTTATGCGAATATTTCTATCGGTAGCTCGTGTTTTTGTAATTTTGTTTTTGCCTTTCTGTTTTTTGACGAAAAGAATATTTTCTACTTTATGATGTTCTAATAAAAAGCATATTTATAAAACTTTTCTTACATTTCTAAACGCGCCATTTTCAAAACGCCTTATCCAGTATTGAAATAAACAAGCGAATAATGCGATTCTTTAAAATAGATCAGAAATAACAATCATCTTATCAAATGCATCGTCACGAAAAAGAAACCATCGTGAAGCTACATCCATATGAACAGTAAAAATAAATAAATAAATAAATAACAGAATAATTGTTCTGTCAAATCTAACATTTAGCAATATTTTCCCTTAAAAAAAGTATAACATTATAAAATTACACCTTCGACAAAACTAGCCGTTAACATAATTTCATACAACCGGTTTGTGGGTTCGTTGGGAAAAGCCGAGCAGAACTTTTTTTTTTTTTTTTTTTAATCTTATATCTTCAACAACCTGTTTCCGCGAATTACTATCAGATCTCATTACCATAACTTCTTACTCGCGCTTCTCTGAATTATCGGTAATTTTATTTTTTGCTTCTTTTCTTTATTTTAGCATCTTTTTCAATCCTGATAGGTATTTCAATTAGAATTACCTTACCGTAATTTCCGTGAATTTTCAAACGCTTCTTGGCTGCTGATCGAGAATACTCTTTCTAAAAATTTGATTTTACAAGATTTAATTTTGTAATAAAATTAGATTATGTACAGCATTATTCAGGGATAAATACTTTTATGTCTAATATTTTTAATATACAAATTGCTTTTGTATAAAATATATTGCTCAAAATCATTTTTATCGTCTGATACAATGAAAAAAAATTTAGATTAAGGTATCAATTAAACCAAACGATTTTTAAAAACTGATAACAGCTGATTTTCTCTTATTTTCTTTATATATATTTATTATATTTTGTTCACATTTGCTAAATATGATAAAGATTTAATAAATATTGAGAGATGATCAATTAAATAGTTGATTTTTAATTAATAAAAGAATTAAAATAAAGCAAATCAATCATTCCGGATGCAAATTGTTAATCGTCTGCTTATAAATCTCGCATTTAATATTTTATGAAAATTATACTAAGGTCTCTTGACCTTTTTTCAGAAGTTCTCTTGAGAAGTCTTTTGATTGTTTGAAGCCAGTTTAAAGAGTTTGACTTAAATTAATAAAAGGAATATGTAAGAGAGAAGACTTAAATTAATTTTAGAAGGAATATGTAATCCTTAGTATTTGGATTTCGTGGAAAAATTCAAAATTTGCTCAACTTCCGAAGTTAAAGTTACAGTGAATAAGAATTCGAGCTCTTAGGAAATCTTTTTTAGAACGAAATGAATTTGAAATTATAACATACACACTCATACAAATATATAGTACCATCCAAACGTACCGAGCCATTTAAAAGGTATGTATTTATAAATTTCAAGTAAAAGCGAAATCGAGTGGTTCTTATTTTCCCCAGGTTCAAAGAATACCGCAAACCGCACATCACTTACCGGGTTTTTTCCAGAAATTATACTTACACTTTCTCGCTTCTAAATTCCATTCGAATCATGCCGCAAGAATTCGATAATTTTCCTTACATCTATTTTTAAAATTACTATTAAATTATTTAATCGTAATTCATTAAAACAATTAGTTCCAAAAGAAGAATAAAAATTTTATAAACAAAAGAACCTATGGTGTAAGTTGTACTGTTACATTAAAGCATTTTGTGGTCTTAAACCATACGCATTAAATGGTTAATTTGGTTAATTTGATTTCACATTTTGACATATTTTTTTATCTTAATATACAAATTTATTTTAAGCTCCTTTTCGTTTATTAATTTTATAAAAGTTACACGTTTTTTTATTAATTTATAATAAATTAATAATTCATGATTGTTTGATATTGATATTTTATGTATATAATGTTTATATCTAGTTGAATGTAATGAATTAAATAGACTCCTGGCCAGTTAAGCTTGACGAAATGTTTATTTTATTATTTTTAAAAATAATATGACGTTGATTAACGTTGATTTAACCAACATTTTTCAATTAAAAATTTGAATATTTTAAATATTTATTTGGCAGCTAGTTTAGTAACATTTTAAAATCATTTTGTCTGAGATCCTTTCTTAGCCTATCGGCGCTAAGTAATTGGTTTTTCGAGAACTCCTTCGAGTTAGTCATGTACACAATGACATATTTAGTGCATCATGGTATTGAATATTCATTTCCGAAAATTGAATATTCATTTCGTCTGTTCTCTTTTCCTTTCGACTGGGTCGAAAATATGATGATAATTGATATGATGAAGATTAATTCCTGTCAGATACATATAAAATTTTATTTGTCTAAATAGTCACGTTTCCGCATTATTGCTTTCACGTAATCGCGAATTATTGCATTTCTGAATTATTGACTTCACGTAACCGCAAATTATTGCATTTTTGAATTATTGATTTCACGTAAGCGCAAATTATTGCATTTCTGAATTGTTTTCACTTTACCACAAATTCT
>JAOUZG010044942.1:1779868-1791317 GCA_026289955.1 Argiope argentata | reverse complement strand
ATATTATACTCAATTATTATTTCTCTATATTATACTCAATTATTATTATTTCTCTATGTTATTACTCTATTATTTCTCTATATTATTAATCTCATTATAATTCCTCTTTATTATTACTCTATTATTATTCCTCTGTATTAGTACTCTATTATTTTCACTCTATGTTATTTCTCAATTATTATTATTTCTCTATATTAATACTCAATTATTATTATTTCTCTATATTAATACTCAATTATTATTATTTCTCTATATTATTAATCTCTTATTATTATTTCTCTATATTATTACTCTATTATTATTCCTCTGTATTATTCCTCTATTATTATTCCTCTGTATTATTACTCTATTATTCCTCTGTATTATTACTCTATTATTATTCCTCTGTAATATTACTCTATTATAATTCCTCTGTAATAGTACTCTATTATAATTCCTCTGTAATAGTACTCTATTATTATTCCTCTGTAATATTACTCTATTATTATTCCTCTGTAATATTACTCTATTATTATTCCTCTATATTATTATTCTTTTATTATTATTATTCCTCTATATTATTATTTCTCTATATTATCATTCTATTATTATTACTATTCCTCTATATTATTATTCTTTTATTATTATTATGGCTCTATATTATCATTCTATTATTATTACTATTCCTCTATATTATTATTCTTTTATTATCATTATTATAATTCCTCTATATTATTATTCTCTTATTATTATTATTCCTCTATATCATTGCACTATTATTATTATTATTATTATTCCCTTATATTGTTCATATATTATTATTATTAATATTCCTCTATATTATTACACTATTATTATCACTACTCTATTCTTTTTCTATTATTATCACTATTCCTCTGTATTATTTCTCTATTATTATCATTATTCCTCTATATTATTCCTCTATTATTATCATTATTCCTCTATATTGTTCCTCTATTACTATCATTATTCCTCTATATTGTTCTTCTATTATTATTATTCGTCTATGTTGTTCCTCTATTATTATTATTATTCCTCTATTATTATTATGATGATTCCTCTATGTTACTACTCTATTATTATTATTATTATTCATCTATGTTATTACTCTATTATTATTATTATTTCTCTATTATCGTTATTCTTTTTCTATATTGTTTCTATATTATTATTCCTTTATATCACTATTATACGAGAAAGTTCATTCGGTCGAAAAGCTATCAATAATTTTCTTTTTAAATCCAATGACTTCACTGATCAGTCGAACTTGTCATTGACAACACACACCTCTGATCCTCTGACAACAAAAATCGTCCGAGGTCTTGTCGACGTTCGTCCTTGCATGCAGATGATGATAGCGATGCCGAATCAGAAAAATAGCGATAAATTGTTCGAAAAAGAAATATCGAGCTCTTTCCCGAATTCCCGCCAACTGCGTGTCCCATTGTCTTCTCGCTCTCGCATTGTCGCGGCGTGGCTGGTGCCAGGACAGCTCGGAATTGGATTTCGCGGCTGACATTTGCGACAGCTGCTGTCGAAACAAAAACGCGGTTAGGAAACGATTTCTCTTGATTGCGTGGAACTGCCGTTTTGGGGGTGTCGAAACAGATAGGCAGATCAGGTGCAGAAGGAAGAAACCATTCTGTTTTTTTTAATTAATTCACTTCCTGTATAAGCAAGTACAGGAAAAAATAGTACTGTGGAACTTGGCTTATGGAGCATAATTCGTTTCAGAATTTTACTCGAAATGCGAAACACGCTAAGTGGAACGATTTTTTTTTCACTTTCTACTAATAGCTCACATTTCCCCTATATATATATATATCTTGTTCTAATTTTCAATCGTTTATAAAGTACTTATTATTCATCCACACAAGTTCAAATACATTTTTTAAAAACTTGTAGTAGATGACACTTGATGTTAATACAGTTTTTTCAAATATTAATTCATTTTTTATTAATGAATTGAAAACTAACTTATTCGCCAAAAAAATCTTCATTTTTCCGCCGCCAAATAAGTAATGAATTCAGTTTTTTTCCATACCCTAATGAGGTTAGGCTTAACATGTTTCCTGACGATTAATTTAAACGATTCTGTTTATTTTCTTAGTATTTGATCAAAATCAAACATTTTAATGAATCGATTTTTCCGATTCATTTTGAAGTACTTTCGAATTAAAATAATGCAGAATAAAGAAAATTTGAAATTTCTATTCTGTATTGCGTTACTCCTACTGGCGTAGAGAATTCACGTATTTTACACTGACATAATTTTCTTTGAATCCTCAATTGACGTTGAAAATTCAAAGCTAGTTTAATTTTTTGATCAAATATTTATAGTAATTGTAATTGTTAGGTCGGTATGGTCTGGTCTAAAACCTAGAAAAATGTTATTTTGAGCACGTGATCATACGAAATGAAATAAATAGGAAATGGGATATTTTTCGAAACAATCAATGCGAGACAAAGTATTTTTTTTTTTTGGATCGTTTGCAATACTAAAGGGACTCATTCAATGAAACAATTAAAATGAATAAAAAATATAATTTAACTCACAGGAACACGTGGTGTCTGGCCGTTCAAGAAATGGTGTTCTGACGTGATAAATTGAAATATGCATAGCCGATTTTATTTTAATACTTTGTATTGTTTTCTGAGATTATACTAATACAAAAAACCACAAAGCAACTAAAATAAATCATATAATATCACCAAATATAGAATTGGTAGAAGCATGTTAAAAATAATGTCTAGTACATTTGATCTCTAGATCTGAAGAACATGAATTAAATTAAAATACTTGTTTATTTTTTGATGCATGCTTTGAACGTATGCAAATTCAGTTTGTATTATTTCACTTGGGAAGACATGATTGCCTCATACAAGTAGACAGTGCTCACGCCTTGTTTTTGGTCGAAGTCGGAGCAAGTTCTGACGCCCACGCAAGAGATATGTTCTTCTTAAAAGTCGATTTGCATTTTAAAAGGAAAAAGGGAGGTAGGCGGCCTCTTGTATTGAATGAGATTGCCAGCATTAATACTGTAACATAAAGGGTGTGTTTGTTGCAGCAATCCAGGGTTATGAATCATCTACTTCACCAGAGGTTGGATGAAAGTTTAAGGTATCGTGCCGAACCCTTTCCTTCGAAGGTCATTCAACTTCAGCCTTTGTTTTTATTTAATTGCCTTTATTTTAAGCCTTTGTTTTTATTTCAATTCCTACAATTAACTCTCTCTCTCATATATATAATATCTTGTTCAAATTTTCAATCATTAATAAAAAATTTATTTATCCACTCAAGTTCAAGTATTTTTTTTAAACTTGTAGTGGATGACACTTGATGTTAATAAAGTGTTTTTCAAATATTAATTCATTAATTTTTTGTTAATTAATTAAAAACTAGCTTTCTCGTAAAAAATTTTCATTTTCCACCGCCAAATAAGTAACGAATTCAGTATATTTCCCCCACGCTAATGAGGTTAGGCTTAACCCTTTTTTCGGCCGATTATTTCAAACGATTCTGTTTATTTTTTTAATGTTTGGTGCATTTAAAACTGAACATTGTTAATAAATCAATTTTTGGATTCATTTTGAAATACTTCCGAATTATGATGATGCAGAATAAAAAATAATAATTTCTCATCTGTATTGGGTTACCCCAACTGGCGTAGAAAATTCACGCATTTGCGCTGCCGCAATTGACTTAAAATTGCTGATGAATTTTCCAAGTCTAATCTGATTTATTTTCCACGTATACGAACTTGATTTTGTTTTGGTCGAGTATAATTTTTTGATAAATCATTTATATTAATTGTAATTATTGAATAAAAAAATAACTAAAATAAAATTTTTCTTTTTTGACCGAAGCAGGAATTGACATAATTTTTTTTATATTACTTGCTAACTGTACTCTGCATATAAATTTACATATCAGCTGTAAATTGGGACATGCATGATTTAAAAAAAACGCTCAAATAACTCTACAGTGCTAATTATTAGAGTTAGAGCTACCGATTCTGGATGAAAGCTACTTCCTGATTAAGAAGTGCTCTCTAAGGGAGGAGTTTGGAAGATTTTAATGTTTTTTCAACAACTTACAATTTTAAGAGTTTCACTTAATAATCAAATCTTTCATTGGTTGAGGAGATATTAAATAGTGAATATTCTAATTTCCTGAGACGGTGAGTCTATCCTCGCAACTCATGTCTTAATTTCATGATGTGTAGGCATAACTGTAGACATAAATATAGCTTCAATCCATTATTTGCTATGTCTGTTCTTTGTTTAGACCATAAATTATTAAGATAGAAATTTATTTTTATTGAAATGAAAGTTTAGGGCTGGAAATGTCGACATTCATATCTTCCTGAACTTTTAACATTCGAGCATCTACATATTGTATAAAATGAAGTCTCCTGAAAGCATCTGTATGTTTGAACCACAAAAACTCGTTGTTGTTGTCACTTATGGCAATTGCCATGGACAAGCCCCGCTGATACGATCAGCAGATTTTAAGCCTAAGAAATGCGTCTCTTTGTTTTACAAGTATCGTCATCTAAGGACAAGAATACAATTTAGCTACACACACGTCACAACCCTTTTTAGGGAATGAACTTCATTCATGCAAATTCATCCCAGATCGTTATTTAGACATGGAACACAGAATGATCACCTCTGACCCAGTACCCCCAGTGGTATTACTCTCGATATGGAGGATTTTGCGACCACGGACAGATTTAACGAACGCCAATCGCCACACACTCGGGGAATCTTTTGGCCGGTGAGCTTCGAACCCGTAACCTTAGGAGTACGAGTCCAACGCTCTACCAACCAGGCCATCCCGGCCCTACACAAAAACTCGGGAAATAGTGAACGAATATAGGAGATATTTATAGCTTTTTGTAGAGCATTTATCGGGAAAAGTTTTAGTACATTAAAGTCTTATCAAAATAAAAAAGTGAGTTTTATAATTGCGTTTTTAACTTTGCTATTATCCGCGCATGCGCGAAATCCTCAAACTATGCATGTACAAATAATAAGAGCTGTGGTATGTATATGCGATACATTTCGATGTTTACGTCTGATTTTAAACAGCGATTCAAATCTCATTATGCCCTCCCCACCCCCTCAAAAAAACTAATTTCAACCTTGCCCGGAAGAGGAAAGAGAGGTTCGGTTAGCGAATATCGAGGAAATAATGCCACACTTAGGGAAGGAGAGTTAGGGAAGGAGACGAGCGAAATAACCGTCTTCCTTGAAATCACACTGCAGCTGAATTGCAGAGGCAGAATGAATCTCCAGAGGAGCGAGATGATCGCCTGTGTTTTGTCTACATATCCTAAGGACATATCCTATTTACACCTTTCTAACAGTGAATATTTCTGAATGCGTGCAATAAAAGAAATTTTTTGGTCTACTTTTGATGATTTCTAAATATATTCTTATACTTGTTTGATGTTGCTTAACATGCCCCTGTCGTATCGGCTGGAGGCTAGACTTAAATTTAAGGCTAATTCTTTTTTTTTTCGACGCTATGCCACTGGCAACGCCACACAGATACTGCTAGTTATTTATATAATGTGTAATCATGAACTTTCATTTTCATTCATTCATTCATTCAACAACCTGTAGAGTCAACTCAAATTTATTGGTTTTAGAACGTAGATTGAATCACCGGATGAAGGAGGACAATAGACACATCGAAATAACGGAATTGAAGGCAAGGTCAACAAAGCTTACATTAAAAAAAATTGCAAGAATTTCATTAAATTTTGCAAGGTTAATAGGATAAGAATAGTTTTGTAACTCGACTGAATCAACGCAATGCAGAAAAGGGAATCCCGAAAGTTATTTTTCAAATAACCTCTCCTTGCAATTGCAAGGTTTTTTTTTTGCAATCGAAAATTTTATTTCAGTCGATTGCAAAAAAATTTCGTAAGCAGGGCATGTAATCATTGATGTCTTTGATAGCAATGAAACTGCTGGACTTTGGCGAGTATCTCAACTAATTTGGCAGAAATGTTGCCTCATGTTGTTGTCAAAACCATCGCCAAGAAGCCAAAATACTTTCAATTTACAGAATCTGTAATAGTATGTATTTCTGGATTAGAATTGCAGAATCAGCCAATTGCAGTTTCATCTTGTGTATAATCAACCACCTCGCCACCATCGGATGTAGCAGTGTCGGCATAATTTGTTGTTGTTGACTTCTGTCTTTAGAATAGTCCGTGCATAACATTGACCGATTCATCAAACTAACCTCCTCTTCGAGGCAGTTGACCCCTAGTCACATAGTGGTCAATCACTGATCTCCCCCCCCCCCCTCATCTTTCTCTTCACCTGTCTTCCTATTAAACAAGGAAATGGCCATAACTTTAAGAAAATCTCAATATTCTTCTAAATTCTTGTTTCACAACCAAAGAAATCCACTCTCAAATCTACTGTCAATTTTTAATACTTAGCCCTTAAGATTTTTAAAATTACATGATACCACGAGAACTGTACTTAAATCATCATTTTCGACTTGCAAATTCATTCTTAGTTCCGAGATTTCTATGCATTTCTTTAAATAATGGTACGATTCCTCCCACAGCTGCTTTTATTTTCCCGCATTTTTCCAAACCTTTGGAAATATGCGGGAAATCACCCTTGTCCTGATTATAATTTGGATTACCAGTGGAATGTATTTTCTTATTTTGCCGATTGCAACTGTTTTCAGAATCAATCTATGATCCGTGTATCTCCACCTCCCCTAGATTTGTGAGTTCCCCGTCAATTTCAATTTCCGCAGATTGTCATGTGCTTTTAAACCATTTATTTTTTTAATCCCTTGAGAAAACTGATGAACATTTTAGAATTTTAAGCATCACTGAATATGCTAGAATTGTCCATTTTTTTGCCATCTATTTCATACAGTGTTATTAGATATCCTCCGATAAACACCACTGATAATTAAAATATAGCTTTTGCTCTATCACTCACCAATGACAGACTAACGAATTCACAAATTAACGAATCAAGAATTGATTCATGAGAGAGCCTTTAGTAAAAAATCTGTGGCAGATGAAGGTCGAGCTACGAACCTGCGACGCTAGGGTCCGTAGCCCAGTAACAAAACCACAATATAAAAGTATACTTTAATATCGTAGATGTTATCTGGCATATGAAGCTAGCACTACAGTTCTTCCCCACCAGTGAGTTGGCGGAGAGATGAACGATTTTATAGCGCCGAGGGTTATGGCGAGGCCGTGAGTGAGTTGGCAAACGTGTGTGTGAGGTAATACGTCAAGTGAGTCAGACGGCTTTGTTTGTTTGTTGCGCCAAGTGAGTCTGGGGGCTTTGTTTGGTTGTTGCGTCAAGTGAGTCTGGTGGCTTTGGTTGTTGCGTCAAGTGAGTCTGGTGGCTTTGTTTGGTTGTTGCGTCAAGTGAGTCTGGTGGCTTTGTTTGGTTTCTGCGTCAAGTGAGTCTGGCTTTGTTTGGTTGCTGATTTAGGCATGTCTGACGACTTTGTTTGCTTTCTGCGTCAAGTAAGTCTGACGGCTTTGTTTGGCTGCTACGTCAAGTAGGCCTCACGGCTTTTGCTGTGGGTAGATGGTGCCATGATAGTTGCACGAGGGTGCGTTGTTAAGGTCGTCAAGAACAAGAGAAGGTCGTGGTACGAACCCGCGATGGTAGTGTTTGTAACCGAGTAACATAACCACAATACAAAAGTATACTTTAGTATCGTAGATGTTATCTGACTAATAAAACTAGCGCCACAAATCATTAAATAGAGAATTTGAAACACCGCTCAATATGCTAAAATTGCCCAATTTATCCACCATTTATTTCATACGATGTTACCAAATAAATTCCAATAAACACCAGTGATGGATAAAATATATATCTTGCTTTATCCTTCTCCTGAAAGAATAGACAAATTAAGGAGTCGGAAATTTATTCATGAGGGCCTTTAATAAGAATCCTTAAACAGTGCATAAATTCTATGCTATACAATTCCTATAATACATAATGAAACGATGGCATTTAAGCAAAAGCGTTTCGAACAAAATTGTTCGCCAAGTAAACTGTTCGATTTTCCGCCGCCAATAACGCGGGTGATTATTCTAATCGCTCATTACAATGCACGCTTAACCTGGAAAAAAGAGGAAAATAGACCACCCACTGGAGAAAGAATGAAAGTGCTATTGGTGTCAGCGCATTTCATTTGCAGCTGGCTCGACGGTATTCAAATGCCGGCTATTCCGATGCACGTAGGCACTGACCGTTGGACAGGCCTCTAATCTGTTCCGCCTCTTTGTGGAGAAGCGGGTCACGGTTGTTTTGGTGCCGAACGGAATAAAAAATCGTGTCTCCATTGTTTGAACCGAACTTGACCCATGCTTCTGAAAGATAGGGGATTTGTCGCCAAATCCGTTGTTGTCTGTCGCCACGCTTTGGCTAAAAATCTTACTTTTTTGGTGATAATGAATTTTTGGGGGATTGGAGTTATATAACGATTTTTAAAAAAAGTCAGCTATCACTGATCAGTAGTCGTTTTTCGATTCGTTGACCCAAGATGAAAAACACGACCCGTATTTCTTTCTTTTCTAAAATATTGCATGTGATAATTATGTCTGTCTACTTGTGAACATGGTTACCCAAAAAGGCGCTGATAATGTAGGCTGACGGAATTTGACAGGTGGCTTTTAAACAATTTTGAGCAGTTTTTGCAAGTTTGAGACGCCCTTTTTTTTTAAATGGTAGGATATGAAGAATATTTTAAGCCGGCATCCTGGCATAAGGATAGCGCGTCTTCCCCATGATCTGGGCGTCCCGGTTTCGAGTCCCGGTTCGGACATGGTTGTGCTTCTGTGTGCTATCTATAAGGTGTGCAAATGTGCCCCCCCTGTAAAAAGGGGCTGTCCAAGCGAATATGATGAGTGAGTAGCAAAAGTCGTACTTTTGGCCCTATTTGGCGTTACTACAAAAACAAGAAATGCTGATTGGGTTTAAATGGCCGATTGCCTCAGCGAACTTGTCCATGACAAGTGTCATAAGAAACAACAACAATATTTTGCTGAATGTAGAAGGCATTTAGCATGAGTAAATTGTATTAAAACTTGGGCGTCATAATTTTTTCAAAAGTACTTTTTCAATTCCTACTATTAGCTCTCTCACTCTCCCTTTATAAATCTTGCTCAAATTTTCAATCGTTAATAAAATACTTTCTATTCATCCACTCAAATTCAAGTAATTTTTTTAGAACTTGTAGTAGATGATGTTTGATGTTAATACAGTTTTATCAAATATTAATTCGTTTTTTTTATTAATTTAATCACACTAATGAGGTTACGCTTAACATGTTTTCGGCCGATTATTTTAAACGATTCTGTTTATTTTCATGTGGTTTGATGCATTTATTTATTTTGAAGTACTTTCGAATTAAAATAATACTGAATAAAGAAAATTAGAAATTTCTAATCTGTATTGCGTTACCACAACTGGTGTAGAAAAATCACGCAATTTGCATTGCCACAATTGGCTTTGAATCCTCAATGGCGTTGAAAATTCAATGCTAATATAATTTTTTGATAAATTATTTATAATAATTGTAAATGTTTGGCCGGGATAACCTGGTTGGTATGGCGTTGGATTCGTATTCCGTAGGCTGCTTTTCGATCACCCCCCCCAGCCGAAGACTCTCCAAGTGTATCTGTGTAAGACTGCCATCACCTTCATAAAGTAGAATCTTACAAAATAGAAAAAGAATACATAGTAACAAACAAAAATAATAGTCCAACACCATATATTGAAAGGAGAAAGGAAAATTGCCAGGAAATTCGCTTTCTAATTTGCCTTTTAATATTGTGATTGTCATATTTTTATGTATATATTTATATTAATTGTTAATATTTAATAAAAAGTGACTAAAATAAAAAAAATTCTTTGTTAATTTAAGTAGGAATTAAATTTAAAAAGAATGGTTTTTTTATATTACTTGTTTCAATTCAACAGACATAAAAGTATAACTTTCTACGTCATTTAAAGCATGATTTAAAATCGTAGTATATATTTCTGAGTGTTTCTGAATGAGATATTGGGCTTGAATTAAACTGGACGTTTTTTGCACTCCGTGGAATTCATATAAAAAAAATCGGGAACTAAAAATTTTCTCATTAAACTCATAAATAATGAAACCGTGAAAGCACGAATTCGAGAACCCGAATTGAACAAATTCCCAACATTTTTTTAACATAAAAAAATGCGCTGAATGATACGTATAACAGTCGACCTTAATGTTCAAATCCAACGAAGCAAATTGCCGTTTTGATTTCGCCGCTATCATTAAAGACCCGCTCGAAACGTGAAAAGTACGGGTTGAGGTTGTTCGAAACCGCTTTGCTAGAATTTGCTACGTTCCGCTTGAGTAAGCTGGGGTTGTTTACACTTGCCACTGAAAATTTCTTTTTATTGCCATAACTGAAGCTTCCGCGTAAAATTTCTTTTTCAATTTGCTTTTTCTCAATGACGTCAATTTCTACGTAGTTCAAGGTGTAATAATTCAAGAGGATACGTTCTGGACCTATAGATGTACTTTGTCTCCTTGAATACGCAAGCAGTTTCAGTTGTTGTTGTTGTTGTTGATGATGTCGTGTCCGCTTTTTACCACGGAAAAAAAGGGTGCAGTAGCTTCTGAGGGTATGGACCCCTTAGCACCCGAGGGCAGAAGTCTGACTTCTAGCTCATATGAAGATGACACTTACACTCACACGCTTGCACAACCCCTTTTTACAAGGGGGCACATTCACAGAAGACAGAACAACCTTGCCTGAACCGGGACTCACAGAACACGAGGAAGATACCTCTGTGCCAGAAAGCCGGCAAGCAGTTAGTTGTAATTACATATTAATTTGCTTATTTAAATCAATTATTTCTCAGTATAAAAGATATCGCATCGATACTATCGGTTTTTAATAATTGTCTGAAGAGTGATAAAAGTTCATGAATTAAAATTAACTTTATAATAATTAGGATATACAAATATATCGACATATTTTGTGCCTGTGGATATGGTAGAAAATTCAGCTATCTGGGATCAGTTAATTAGTTTATCATAATATAATTATTGGAATTGATATTATCAGGTTATAAAACTTTCATTTTGCTAATTTTTTTTATATATTCAGCTATTTAATTATTTATAAGACGTTTCTTTTAAGAACGAAACAAATTAAAACTTATATTAAATATTAACTTTTACCCGCGGCTTCGAACGCATAGAAAAGCACACAATTAGACTAAAAATAATTTATTTACCTGAATAAAACAGCAAATCAAGTCTGTATATCTTTAAAATGAATTCTATTTTATTTATCGATCGGCATTGAAATAACAGTATAATACATATTCAGTATAACTAAAGTATAATGCATATTCGTTCATACAACATCATAATGCATATTCATTC
>JAOUZG010044942.1:1706305-1766967 GCA_026289955.1 Argiope argentata | reverse complement strand
TTTTTTTTTGTCCTTTTGTAATTCCTATAAGTGTATTTTGTAAGATCACATAAATGGGAAGTAATCTTTCCAAGGCTCATGAATGGGTTAAGAGAAGTACTGTAATGCTTCAACCGCCATTCAAAGTCAAGAAATGTGTAGGATCGTTGATCATTTCGAGGCACCTGGTATTTAATTAAATTGTGGTGAAGGGTCTCTATGGACTTATACTGGTGTTTCATGATCAGACTATGCAGGGAGCTCGGACGTCACGTGTTGTCGTCAAGAGCGCTGCGACAGGTACAGGATGCAGCAGTGCAAGGACTCCCTGTCCAGGACCATCGACAACAGGATGGCGGGATACCAAGACTCCCAGAAATGCAGGTGAGTGCATTTTATGATTCTGCTGCTACGAAATTAGAACATTGATAGTCTTAAATGTGAAAGTGTAGAACGTTTTCGAACTGCAGAACAATGCAACCACTGCTAGCCGAACTAAAGAGGGTGGGGAGCGTTTTTCCTTAATTTTTAAGTCGTTGTTTACATTACTTTAGGTTATAGACATCCTTTACTATTTTGCATCATTATCTTTAAAAAAATCAACATCTTATTTATTTTTTATCCTCTTTAAAGTTCTGATTTAGCACCATGCGATTTTTTTTCTTTTCACAAATTCGAAGAAACACATCCTTTGTAAGCATTTCTGAAGTCAGTAATGGTGATAAAGGCTTCAGTGGATATTTTGAAGGGCCTATCGAAAAATAGCTCCCTACATAGGTTTAAAGAAAGTTGAATAAATGCATTGAATGTAATTGGGAATACTTCGAGAAATACCATTAATTTTGAGAGGGGATAAATACGAATAATTATTTATAAATTTTGATTAATCTATATTGAAAAGCCAACGTATATCAATGCACTTTTTTAATAGAACAGAACAGAACAGAAAGCAGAATTATGAAAATGTTTTTTCTTCACTCATGTATGTAGGATATCTCACGAAACTATTTTTTTTATCATCATTATTGCTTTCATTTTTTGCTTTTATCAACATCCAATTGTTGATGTAATTCAAAGTGAGAATTATAAAAGGTTAGATCATTTCCCGGAGGACGATAATTTTCATTAAGACAACATTCCAGAACAACGGCATCTATCGAACTTTTGAAACACTTAATATTTAGGCAGAGGCTTACTAACCACTGTACGATGAAGACGTTTTACGCTCCTTACTATTTAGTAAGATGTTTCAGTCGTATAATGTACTTTTCTTAGATTTCCAACGTCCTCCTAGAGGGAATAATCTGACTTTCTGTTTGTTTAACATCATGTTTTAATCCTTTTAGCATTTTCTTGTAAATACGCTCACTTATAAATCCCCCCTTTAATTATAAATAAATTCTTTTATATTTTTAAGAAGTCTCTTCGTCATTTGCTTGCATTATATTAATCTTAGTTTAGAAATTGAACCCGTAAATATTTTTAAAAAACCTAGACAACTCGCCTTTAAAACCCCCGCTATTTGACGAGTCTAATATTTTTGGAAGATTTGGTTGGACTCCCTCATGTATAGTGGACTATTTATTCTGTGAGAATTAGTCGTTCTAATTCATAGAGGAGTGAATCATAAAAATTCGTATTATATGACAGTCCACTGTGTATTGCCTAGAAAATTTATAAACATGTTTCAGCCTTTTTATTGTTGTGTTTAGCATGCCTTAAAATTGTTTTTCTTGTATCATAAAAATGAATTTTGCCGTATTAATCTGTCAAACAGAAAGACGCGCGACGACTTCAACTGCTTGATGTGGCAGACCTCCAATTGCGTGAGCAGAGAGGAACGAGACCGAGATAACGACGTCTTCCGAAGAGCCAGGGACTTCATTTCCAGGAACTGCGATACTTACGGAAGTGAGTACAAAGCATTCAAAATTTAGGCTTATAAAAAAGTGCATACATTTATAAAGAACAAAAATAAAAAGCAGTTTTATGAGATACATTACGAATTGCCATTTTTAATTATTAAATTAAAAAGATACACAAATGTAATTAGTGAGCGCGTTTGCTGCTATTACTAAATCCATAATGGAACATAGACGAATCAAAAACAGAAGTAAAAAATGAGAAAAAAATGATAGTGAAATTAGTAAAGAATTTAAAGAAAAAAAAACAAAGAAAAAGATATCCGGCTTGATGACTTTCTCAAGGGTCACAATCAAACGATCACATAAGAATTTTAATATTTGGAACTTTTTTTTATAATTGTCATTTGTTTTTATATTCTTAAAATAAGATGCATCTCTTATATTTTGGGACGTGGAATTTTTCGGCTCATAGAAGGGTTAATTTTTTAGACAATAGTCAAACCCTTTACAGAAAAAAAATTTACATTTTTTAGGTATCCCTGCTTGATGGTGATCCTTGAGAAAGTGATCAGGCCGCATTTCTTTTTCTTTGATTTTTTTTCTTGAGGTTCCTTCCTAATTTCACTATAGTTTTTTACTTCTGTTTTTGATATATATATATATATATATATATATATAATATATAATATGTAATGATATTTTTAATTCTGATTAATTTCCAAAATTTGATCTTAATTTAGCCCATAACTTCATTTTCAAATATTCCCTCATTTTCCGATCCCATTCCCCCTTTTCTATTTAATTAATGAAACAAAAGCTCAGAAAAAATGCTTTAGTCAGTGGTTCCCATGTTCCGAGGGAAAAGACAAGAAATTGCTGACAAACAAATTCTTCTAAAAGATCCCTTTGATTCCATTAACTGTGTTCGACGCTTGTAAGAAATATCTACCGAAAATATCTACCCTATATAAGACCAGGGTTAAATGATTTCCCTCTCTTTCCCCTACGCTTTTTTGATTTTGTACCGCGCTGTGAGTGGATGTTTCTTGTCCACACCGCTTGTAAATAAATCATGCCTCCCCGAGAGCGAATTGAGCGAACTTAGAAATTCAACCTGTCTTCTCCCTGATATCGACCACGACTCCTCTGTCTTCTGCTTCAAACAAATATTATATGTTACATATATTTACTATTATAAGTAGTTTGTCCAAACCAAATAGGCTGCTGACCCTTTAATGAAACACATTGTTTCGAATAAGAAAAAATAGGTTTATACGCAATAATGAAATGATTGTCTATAAGTCTAATAAGTTGAATTATATGTATATCATTTTTCTTAATGCACAACCTTTACAAAGCGCAATAAGCGTATATTTTCCTAAATTCATCTAAAATAAACAAAAATAAAATCATCCTGCAACCATGATCTTGTTTCATGCGATTTCTAGCTGTTCTCTACATTAAAAAATAAGCTATTGGAGATTTGATATCTGACTTGAGATTCAGTTTATCTTTAAAAGCTCTCCAGAAGGGAAAAAAATTGGAATCTACGATTTTTGCATACGAAATCGACTGCCAATGAAAGATTCAAAATGTTTAATTTGTCTATTTACAATCATTTTATGCAACTTTCTATCAATTGTTGCCTTGATGTTATAATATTAAATTGGGTAAGAGAATTGAGGATGTATTTTATTTATTTCTAAAATGTGTTGAAAACAAAGTTTTGAAATAAATGGTATTAAATATGATGAATCGTCTGCAATGATATTGTGCGGAAATTCTCATGGAATCCTTCGAAAGAACCACCTTAAACCTTTCCCTCCCCAATCTCAGAGTCCAATATCCATTCTTAGACGATTATGTTTGGCTATTGTTGAGATTGAAAGAGTGTTGTATATTATAAGATTTGGTGTCTCGCAAAAAAATTAATTCTATTAGGTATAGTAGCCAAATAAAGAATGTTTAGTAACTTAATAAACGACTTCACCTTTAAGATAAATCTAGACAACATGCATTTTTGGTACCTACCTAAAGTTGCTGAGAATTAATCGCCAAAAAATCTCGCCAAGGATGGAACGATAGATTCTGTGAAAATGCACAATTCATACCCAAAGTTATTATTTGGTAGCTATTGTAATTCAAATGCCAAGCAAGACTTTTTTACAGTATGACATGCTTATTACAGAGTATGTGAAAATGTTTTGATGAGACCACACTCGTTGGTTAATGATGCGCCAACGACATTCTATGAGAGTGAATAACGATACTTCCCAAAAGAACGCCATTTACTAATTGCCATTTATTGATAATCAGATAAATTTAGCAAAATGTCCATGCATTATTGAAAGTTATCATTCGTATAAAAAAATTATTGTACTTGCGTATCAAACCGTCGATCTTTTTCGCCAAATTTTAATGAATTGCTAAACCGCCATTAATGGCAAACAACTGTCACTTTTTAAAAAATTGTGCTAACCTTGTCGTCCGCCATTTTGTTGGTTTCGCCGAAGATCATTAAGCGCTTTTTCTGTTCTGATTTTTTGACTCGTTAAAATGATAAAAATTTTGAATTTACCTGCCAACAAAAAAGATGCAATGATGAATTTCCAAAATTATGGAATTATTCCATCTAAAATTACGTGTTTGAATTGATACGAGATGAATTTATACCTGAAAACGGACAAACAATGGCGGTGTAATGCATCAAAGAGGTCTGGCCACCTTAGTAAATTGGCTCGAGGTGGTTGGCGACCGTTGGCACATCGACGGTCTAATACGTAAATACCAAAATTATTTTCAATCTTTCCTGAAAAACAGTACATACTTTCTAAATAACCTGTTAAATGAAATATTTTAAAGCTAATTAAAAAGATTGTCTTTGAATTATTTATATCCTCATTTTGTTTCATGTGATTTTGTTTTGTATTTTTAGGATGGCAGGAGAACAATTGCTACAAGACAACCGAAATGCAGAGGTGCGAAGCTCTTCTTTCGAACACTAGGGGAGGAGCCAATTACGAAGCCTGCAGGTGAGTCAGAATCAACGAAACGTTCCCAAATTTATTAAATTGACATAATTAAAAATTTGCTAGCCATTGCTTCTGAACAAGTATCAAGCGATGGCAGACAAAATAGTTCGGATTATGAACAAACAATGACAGGAACGTGTTTGAAACGTAGCCAAGTGAGACCAATGATGTGAGAAACATGAATAAAGGAGGATTAGTTGTTTTGAAGCTGCCATAAAAAAAGATTGAACCGCGAAGAGAAAGCCTCGTGCACGAATGCGGTGTTTTACATGACTTGGTGTAATAAAGCAGCAAGAAGCTTTGTTCTTCAACGGAATGGAACTTTACGTTACAAACAGTTTTTAGGAAGATCAGAGTGCTTCATCTTTACGATGAAATGCTTTAATGCTCTTTTACTTTTCTTAACAAGATCGGAGTAGGTGATTATTTTGTTAGTTATTTCGGTTCCTTATTTAAATATATAGAAAAAAATATTCTTTATTCTTGTTTGCTTTTCTTATAATGAAGTGGTGCGTGTTTGATGATATGTCGTAATTTAAATTCTGATTAATTTCCTACTTTTTTTTATGTTAAACTAGCTGCCCGGGCAGACTACTTTCTGTCTAAATTATTGGCCTTTCATAGTTTAATAGAAGAAAAAAAAACTTAAAAATTGTGTTTCACAGTACTGTCTTAATACTGAACAATGATTACTTACAAAAATAAGTTTTTTATTTGGTACATTGAAAGACTGAAGTAATAATGTAATAAGAACAACAACAAAAAGACTTTATATCAGAACACAATCAATAAACATGAAAAAATGAAACACCATCAAATAAACATGAAAAAATGAAACACCATCAAATAAAATGATATTCACATCCGTTTGGAAAAAAAAGTTTTAAATCAGTATAAGCTGCATAAAAGCAATTATTTTCTTTCTTTCTTAAACTTCCTGTTCTCAAAAAAATATATAAATAAAAACCAACTGATTTCCCGTATTTCCTTCTAAACAAACCCAAATTTATTACTTCTTGCCACCTTATTCATTTGATGGGGGGAGGAAATGAATACTTTTGGCGGGAAACTAAGATAACTTTCATTTTAACTATTTTCCTCGCAGATTTTTTTTTTTTCGTTTTTTCTCTCCATAAGAACCTTCCTCGTGTCTTAACGTAAATATTTTTAAAAAATTAGCCGAATCGGTCCAGCCGTTCTCTAGTTTTGCGCTTAGCAACGCATTTCGCTATCCATTTTTTTAAATATAGATTAATCCATGGTAATTTCATTCTAAAATGTTCTCTTATTTCCTGATCTTGTAGAGATCGTTCTAATTCTCTCGGAGAGAACGCGTCAAAGTGGGACGTGTGTTTTGTTCATTTTAATCATCCAATCGCACTAGGATTTAGCATTTCCGACTTTCGAAGAGCGCAGAAGAATATAAGGAGTAGCTCCCGGCGACATGGTGCGCGATGTTATTGGTTGTCGAATAAAGATATATTTTTGATAATAAAATGTAGTGATTGCTTCCAAACCTTATATGGAGTCAGATCATGAAAAACAATATTATGGATTAATCAATCTCTTCGATCTAATTCCCACTTCTTTTATTTAATCCATTCGCTGCCAAGCCTAAATTGTATGAGGTTATTTCCATTTCCATTTCTGTTTTGAGTGTTATTGTTTATCTAAGTTTTATTATTTCGAAATAAATACACATATTTTGTCATAAATAATCATTTACATGTATAAAAGTCAAACACGCTTATACTCGTAGTTGGCAATGGGAATAACTTCACACAATATAGGCTTGGCAGCGAATGGGTTAAATAAAGAATTTTTGTAAAAACAACTTATTTGTAGCTTTTTTTTTTCAAGATTTTACACTTGTACATTTATATTTGTAGCCATAAAAAGTTTGCAATTTTGACAAGTTGTACCTTTTAATATATTGAAAATATCACGATTATACTCGTGCTTGCAATGTGTAACACCCTGCCAAACACGAGTATATTCGTGGTTGGCAGCGAATGGGTGAATTAATTCTACACACGTTTAACAAAATTGTCAACTTTATCATTCCCACACCAGGAGTGTAGGGACAAAGATCCCTAATCCTCTTTGAAAGATACCTAACATTTCTTTGCTTAAATCGGCACGTTTCAAAAAAATCTCTATCAGAGTATCAGATTGGAATCACTGAAGGGAAAAATTTCCTTCAGTTTGCTCTTATATCGCTAAGTAAAAATACGCCACTTTATTTTCGTTTCTTGTACAAAAATTTATATCCTTGATGGAGTAAATCGAAATTAAAATTTCAAAATTTTCCACTTTTCGTGAACGTGTATCAGCTAAATTTACTTTGTTAAAAAGATTAGCGCATCCGATATTCTTTAATTAAGCTACGACAAATAAGACCCGGGTAATACACCAAAATTTAGAGCTTTAATATTTCACTAATACATTTTATAATGACACGAGCTTATTGTACTAAGAAAAAAAACCATAAGTGAAACGAAAGCAGCGCTCAGACTTTTGTTAAAATCTATTCAAAATCAAAACAAAAGCCCAAACATCCTTTTGCCTCCACCACACAAGCTCTTTTCCTCTCCTTAGAAAACAACCATCACCCTCAACTAGGACGGCGACTCTCGCCAATCGTTTCCGCAGACGTCGCCAATGGCGATCAAACATCTCACACTTATTGACTCAAACAATCTATTTTAATAAAAATGAATTTCCAAATGTGTTGCTACGCGCAAAACTTGAGAACGGCTAGTCCCATTCGGCTAATTTTTGTTTAAATATTTTCATTAAGACACGGGGAAGGTTTTTATAGAGAGAAAAAACGGAGAAATTGCGAGGAAAATAGTAAAAAAGGCACTTCTCTTACTTTCCCGCCAAAAATTTCATTTCTTCATGAGGGTAGGCTTAACATGTTTCCGCCCGATTATTTCAAACGATCCTGTTTCTTTTCTTAGTGTTTGATGCATTTAAAGTTAAATATTTTTAATGAATTGATTTTTCGGGTTCATTCTGAAGTACTTTTGAATTATAATAAAGCAGAATGAAGAAAATAAATTTTAATCTGAATTGCGTTACCCCAACTGACATAGAAAATTCACGCGTTTGCGTTGTCTCAATTGGCGTTAAAAATTCATGCATACCCAGTTATGTTGTAATTGATAACAACTGCGTTTTCATTATAATTAAAAGTTAAAAAATTACGTGTATGATACTGTAGTAGCATTCTCAATATCGAACAATAAATAAAATAGACTTGATTTGATTTTAAAGAAATACGGACTTGATTCGCGATTTTGCTTTATTTCAGGTAGACACTGTAGATAAATTGTTTTCAGTTTAGTTGTGTGCTTTTCCATTCGTACGAAGTCGCGGGTAAAAGCTAGTTATAAAATATAATTCTTTTCATTATTTAAAGCCTTTTTTCGACTGGAAATGCATCCGATGATTTAGAAACCATTTATTGGGTTACATTTAGAGAGGTATAACCACTGTGTAAGCAAGTCTTGTGTATATTAAATTAATCAAGTTCACTGGCATTATGTGGATGTTTAGAAAGGGGGTGGAGCCTGCTCAGGTGTCTTCTTTGTCATCTGGCCGGAGTTCAAAATTACCGGGTCCGTCCTCAAATATCTATAAATCCCATCTTTAAAGAGGGACGTTAATAAAACTAACCCAAACTAAAACTGAGCTATTACAGAGAGAACTCTGTTTATAAAATATTAGACAGTTTATATTAAAGGATATATATTTTTATATATTTATTTTAATTTTTTTCTCCAATGAACAGGAGTTTCTTGACTTTCCGCGAGTGCATGACCGATGAAATCGCCCGAAGCTGCACTCGGGAAGATGATCTCTACCAGGGGGCCTACTTGGTGGACAAGGCCCAGGAGATGTCTTGGCAGTGCGGCGTCGAACAATCGGTGAGCAATGGCCGCAACACGTACACGTGGGACAGGAACAACAGGCAAGATGACCAGTACGGCAGACAAGGAGAATTCAGTCCTGTACACCTCGAAGATGAAGGTGAGGACATAGATAATAACTTTTCCATCTTCTGTACCACTTGCAGTACAGAAGAATTGTACCATTTACGGTACAGAAGAGGAAATGTACAGCTAACGGTGCTGAAGAGGAAATGTACAGCTAACGGTACAGAAGATGAACTGTACCGCCAGTTCCTGTTCTGTTAGTCATATACCCGTGGTTGTTAAATTACCGTCGTTTCATAGCATGAAGGTGGAATTTAGATTAAATCCTTATCTGGCCTTAATCTATATCTGACCATATAATCCTTTATTTAGTAGCTGTACCGTAACATAAAAGTGGAAATGACTCGATATCACTACATTAATATACCAATTCAGAGAAAGATAACGGACAAACCATTACAATGTTTTATAATGCTTCTGACCCAATGGGACATTAGGCTATCGGCCATCGTATTTCCCCGGAAATAGTCTCTAGCATGATTTTTCAGGAGGATGTAATATAAGCCATCATTAAGAACACCAACCAAGTTTGTTGTTGAATAAATGACTGTAAAATTAATACAGTTCTCGTGTATAACTGTTTAATAATAGAAATGATTGGGACTAATTGGAGCATCACTTCGAAAAGGGGTCTTTTCCACTTTCATAAATTTTAGTGGAGGAGGTAGCATTTCCTGAAAATTTAAAACTGTAATTTTCTAGAATTTTAACTCTAGATCAACGAAGCTGAATATTGGTTTGCATTGAAACCCGTGTACTTTTCAAAATAGATTCTAATGAAGTATTTGTGGTTATTTTATAGAAATAAATCTAAATTTTTCATGAGAAAGTAAAATGTTTCCTCAAAATAAAACCCTAACGCACCCTTTACGAAAAAAAGTAATATAAAACTGTGTCTTATTGTCAGAGAAATCGATAAGATTACACAAATTTCCCGTTATCTTCTAAAAGTTATTTCAATTAATAGCATTTTTGATGACAAGCTGGTTCACTTTGAATATTTTCCTTTCTGTCAAGCACCAATGCAATGACTCTTTCGACCGAATCATATATGTGTGCATCTCTTAAGTTACATACTTACTGTTAAACTCCATCCTAATGGTTCGTTTATACGAGTCGCATATGCGCACTTGACTTTAAGCTACAAACTTTCTATTGAATTCCAACCTAATGGCTCGTCCGATATTTGCAATTGACTTTAAGTTACAAACTTGCTGTGAGATTCCAGCCCAATGGTTTGTCCGATATGAAATGAATGCATGCACTTGACTTTAAGCCATAAACTTGTGGGATTCCAGCCTATTCGTCTTTAAACTTATTTCTTCCTATACGCCTTTAAGCTGCAATTTAGCTGTTAAATTACAACCTAATAGCTCGTCCTATATGAATCACAAATGTGACTTAATTTTAAACCTCAATTTTACTGTTAAACTGCAACCTAATGGCTCGTCTGATAAGAATTGCATATGTGCACTTGACTTTAAGTTACGCTCTTGCTCAGAGATTCCTGCCTATTAGCTCGTCCTAAACGAAACGTATACGTGCGCTTGATTTTAAGCTATAAACTTGTGAGATTCCAGCCTATTCGTCTTTAAACTTCGTTCTTCCTATACTTTTTCAAGCTGCAAGTTTGCTGTTAAATTGAAACCTACTGGCTCGTCCTATACAAATCGTATATCTGCTCCTGATTTTAAGCTGTAAACTTGATAAATTCCAACCTAATGGCTCGTCCGATACGAATCACATATGTACACTTGATATTAAGCTACAAATTGTTATGAGATTCCAGTTTAATGGTTCGTCCTATACCTCTTTAAGCTACAAGTTTGTTATTAAATTGCAACCTAATGACTCGTCCTGTACAAATAGTATATTTGCTCCTGTTTTTAAGCTATAAACTTGTTGCTAAACGCCAACCTAATGGCTCGTCGATATCGCATAAATGCACCTGACTAAACTATATCATGTAGGATCAGATAATTCAGTGAAGCAAGTTATGAATAATTTCACTGGTAATTAAAGAGTTAAAAGAGGATGGAATCATATTTATGCATTTGATATTTAAAAAATTGGACTAACAGCGTAATAAAGTAAAACATGAAATAATATTACACATATTATAAACATATTTTCTGCATTCATTCAAACATATCTCCATAATACTTTAATTATCCGATTCTTTTGATACTAAATTGTCTTGTATTTCCGTCAGATGCCATGTGTCTGTCCCGAGCCCAGTCGTACACTGACCAGTGCAAGACCAACATGGACGATAAAAGGCGTGAAATCTACATTGAAAACGATTTTGAGAGGAGGACGAAGATACAGTGCTGGTAAGATAACTTTGTTATTAAAAAAGATATGATTTGTTCTTTAACTTGTTGGTTTATAATACTTGCTCTGGAGTAACTTGCCAAGCCTAAATTATATGAGGTTATTTCCATTGCTATTTCTGTTATGAGTGTTATTGTTTATCTAAGTTTTATTATTTCAAAATAAATACGCATATTTTGTCACAAATAATCATTTACATGTATAAAAATCAAACACGAGTATACTCGAGGGTTATCAATGGAAATAACCTCATACAATTAAGTCTTGGCAGCGAATGGGTTAAATAAAGCAGAATTTTTGTAGAAAACAATTTATTTGTAGCTTTTTTTCAATTTTTCACACTTGTGTATTTATGTTTGCGGCCATAAAAAGTTTGCAAGTTTGACAAGTTGTACGCTATAATATATTGAAAGTATCACAAGTATATTCGTGCTGGCAATGGATAACACCCTGCTAACCACGAGTATATTCGTGGTTGGCAGTGAATGGGTTAAGAATCAAAACTGTTAATAAGAGGGGGAAATGTGACAACTTCTGATGGGCAAAGCTAACTTGTAGCATGTAGTTATCACGTGACTTTTTATTTCAGTATTACCTTCCTAGATAACTTTCAAGGTAAACTGGATCTCATTTGTGTCTCTGTATCGCTTGAAAGGAAACCAGCCTAACTTCCAGTAATTATTTTCTGTATTAGTGGGGAAAGTATGACTCTCTAAAAGAATTCAAACTATCTTGGATATATTTAAAACTCTGAATGCAATATAAGATACCAATTATCTCGTGCATTTCCTGGCATGGATTTTCTTCAGAATGTGATTAATCATGTATCCAGGTATTTACTGCATGTTTGGCACAGCATGGGCATGGTTTGCTCTTGTGTGATTAACACCAGATTTCGCATTCAGACAAATCAGAATTGTAATTAATAAATATATTTTTTAAAGTTCAAATTGGGAAAACAAGTAAAATTTTTTTAATTAAGTCAATTCTTACTTAGGTCAACAAAGAAACTTTTTATTTTAGTTACTTTTTATTAAATAATTATAATTAATATAAATAATTTATCATAAAATTATTGATTTTTTGCAAAAATTGGACTCGCATTCTTCATCTTCACGCGAAAATACAGAAATCCGCGCATTTTACCGATAAAATTATTACTGCCTGTTGATTTCAATTTTAATTACAAACTGCTAAAACTCTATTTAAAGTATTGAAAATTAATAAAAAATTAAGGTATCAATATTTGAAAAAAAACTGTATCAACATCAAGTTTTATCAACTATAAGTTCCTACTACACATCTTTCAACGTACCGTCCCTTAGCGCACTATCTTCAAAAACTGCTAGTCTCAGAAACTTGATACTAAAAGTATTTCATTGCAGGATCAACAAAGAGAAATGTCTTAATAAGTAAATTTATATTTGGTACAAGAATTTCGCTGTTGTTATTTATGGCACTTAGAATGCACACAAGCCAGCTTACAATTATCTATTGTTGTTTTAAGCCGAATGAGAGTCCCCCCCCGCCATGGAGATATCCTTAGCGAAGTACAATACTTGAAAAATACTTGTCTCGGAATCCCACAAAGAATAGTAGTTGCAAGTCGTTCACTTATCATTTTATAACATTTAAGACTAATAGTAAAGGCCGGCATAGCCTGGTTGGTAGAGCGTTGGACTCATACTCCTTAGATTGCGAGTTCGAACCCACCAGCCGAAGATTCTTCTTGTGTGAGGTGGCTAGCGCACGTTAAACTTGTCGTGGTCACAAAGTCCTCCATGTCGAGAGCAATACCACTTGGTGTACTGGGTTAGGTTCTAGGTCTATATGATCGTTCTCTGTTCCAGATCTAAATTACGATTTATGTTGAATGAATGAATATGCATGAATGAAGTCCGCCCCTAAAAAGGGTTGAGACGTGTATATAGCTAAGTCGTATTCTTGACCCTAGATGGCGCTACTTGTAAAACAAGTGACGCATACCTTCGGCTTAAAATCTGCTGATGTATCAGCGGGGCTTGTCCATGGCAAGTGCCATAAGTAATAGCAACAGACTAATAGTTGAATTTTTATTAAATTTATCTTCCAGTTCCGTTCGAGAGTACAGAAACTGCCTGTACGAAGCAACCCGCCGCTATTGTCAAGGAGAGCGCAGTCGAGTGGTCGATTCCCTGATGGCAGGGTACAGACACCACCTGACCAGTGATAGCTGCGTCCGAATCTACGACTACGAATGCAGCGCCGGACCTCAAGGACCAGCGTCCATAACCTTACTGATCGCCTGTCTGGCTGTCCTGGCCGCTCTCGTCTCTTTCAGGCGATGAGCGTCCACCTGTTGAAGAAGTTTAAATACGTGTTTATTCGAGTGCGGTGAAACAGTCAGCTGAACACTCGTCGAATCATTTGAAGAAATGTGGCTGGACATTGGTTTTTAATTCTAAAATAATATTGTGAGTATGACGTGGAAAAGACATTCCATTTTTACAAATGAGAAAAATACATGTACATATATTTCCTGTGTGAAAAGGGCTGTGTTTTTATTTGATGTTTTATTGTATTTTTTCCCCAGCGGTTCCATTTATAAATGTTTATGGTTTCCAGAATTAAATTTTTTTAATTTTAAATAATTTAAATTTAAATGGAAAAGTATACACTTATTATTTTTTTTTGTTGAGGAAACCATAGAAATAGTATAATTATACAAAAACAAATCATTTGTTATTATTTTCGAATAAATTACGAAAGCATATGAATGTTTTGTTATATTCCAGTTTTGAAGTATTACTTAGGAAGCACATCCCCTAGTTGAACACAAACATTGTACAATATTGATCAATATTCGCAATATTGTTTAATATCATATAATATCGCACAATATTGTACAATATTATGCAACAGGATGTGCTACCAGGGTCTTGTAGCATAATATTGTACAATATTTTATGATATTAAACAATATTAAACAATATTGCGAATATTGATCAATATTGTACAATATTTGCGTGCTACTAGGGTAAAGACAATAAAAAAAAACTTGAATTAATTTGTAATGAAGTGTTCAATACCCAGGCAATTTGTAAATTTGATATTATTCTTTTAAATTTTAATGTTTATCTGTTGTGAAAAATATTTATTGGAACAGCTGAACGTTTTATGATTACTTTTTTGAGAAATTTATCATTTAAACTTGATGTTCAATTTTCAAGCATAAGTAACAACTAACATTTTATAATGCATTTTCCAGAAAATTGGTAAATTTAATCCTTTAACTTTGAAATTAATTTCTCCACCATTTATCTTCTGAGCATATAAGGGCTAAACTCATTATTATGGAGTTCATAAATTTATCTTTGATAAATTTTATCAGAAAGATAAATTTATCAGCATAAATTCAAATTTTAAAAATTCATTCTGTAATTACAATAATAATTATTTAATTTTGTTTTGTTTTGAAGTAAGTGAAAATATTTTATATATTTATTTTAATATTTTGTGACCTGTCTAATGGAAAATTTCAGTTCTACATACATGTATTTAAAATTTTTGCTTCAGAAATTGGTGTTTTAAAACATTTGTTTAAAAACTAAATAATATATAGAATATGATTTTTTAGAAAATAGTTTGACTAAAAGAGAGCTAAAAAATTTATATTAAAAGAAAGAATCTACATTCAATTATAAGAGTTTTTTTCATAGATCTTTTAACATATTTATTTTAAATTCATAATATGAAAAAATTCATAAAGCATTAAAAAAATATTTAGAAGAAGAAAAATATTTCCATAATTAATTATTACGATTGCAGCCATTTTCATTCATGAAATGTTATTTTTCCCTTATGTGAAAAATGTGAATTTTTCCTTAATTTTTTTTATCTTAATAATTATGTTAGGGCTTCATTTCTCTTTTTGTTAGCATTTTTGAGGCAAGTTACCAAAATAACACTATTTATGATAAAGTTTCTAATGAACGTGCTAGAGTTATCTTCTTTTTTTTTTGTTAGTGTGAATAAAATTTCAAAAAAAATTGTCCTCATCATATTTTTAGAATGTGTGAGTTTGGATCGCAATTCCGACAACTACAATTTTAGCAAGGCAGAATCCAGTTCAAAAAATATCCACATTCAAATGTATGATAATTTATAAAATTATATTCCTTAATAGAAACAAAAAAAAAAGTATAAATAAAAAAAACCAATAAATAGTAGTATTTATTGTATAATTTAAATTGGTTTCTTAAATACCATTTTAAATTATGTACAAAATACTACTATTTATTATTTATTTATATATTTTTTTGTTTCTATTAAGGAATATAATTTCATAAATTATCGGGATTTTTTGAATAATACACTCGGTGCGAATTTCCACTTTTTTTTTTCGGATAAATGTTAAATGGTAAAATATCTTATATGCAATATGTTTCGTAAAATACATTGAATGCAATTAGAATAGGACAAATATATGTCCCATTACGAAAGATATCGGCAAGTTATTAACAGTGGTTTTGCTTCTAGTTTTCCTTATTTAGAAAAGAAATGTGAACAGAGCTGGATTGATGACGGATTTCAGTGCGAATGAAGCAATTATATTGTTCTAGACGAAATTGTTAAATTTAGTTGAGTAAGAGTTAATTGAAGTGTAAAAATTTCAGAGATATGATTTCCAATGTTGGTGTGGGGTCATGCCCTTTCACAATTCTGTACCCAGGGTGTGTTTTTCATATTCAAGTAAATCCAAGCTTCAAAACAAAAGTTTATTTTCGATAACACCATAAGCTGCAACGCCTCCGAACTCCGCGATGCCAAAGCAAGTCCCTGCATAGATGGCTCTGCAGCGCCATCTATACACAATCACTTGCTTCACAACAGTTGGAAAAATGTCAAGTAGAGTATATATTAGGGGTAAAAAATCGGGTGTGTACATTGGGCCTCAAATGAACGAAACTTAATTAACAAATGAATATTTTCTAACTTACAAATTTCTGAAAAATGATTTCCAATGCTGCAGAAATGTCAGGCAATGTGTATATATATTAGTGGTAAAAATCGGAAGTATGAACAAGGACCTCAATGACCGAAGACAAATTAACGAATGAGAACTTGCTAACGCATTGCATATGACAGTATCCATCGTTTCTGTTCTACAAAAACGTTATATCTTTTTTTTTATTGGTCACTAGAGGCAATTATGTGTTGGAAAGGAGAGAAATAAGATCTCAAAAATTAAAAAAAAAAAAAGAATATCAGAAAGAGAAATATTGCTAAAGAAATGGTAAGCTTTGTACTGAGAATTCTGAATCTGTTTAACAATCTCATTCCAAAACAGTGAGCCTGTCGGATTCTGACTTGTTGGGATTATGGTTGTTTGGATTAAGTCCAGATACTCACTTATCTAAAGAATTTTGATTGAAATATTGATAGCCCTTAAAAAATTATTTCAAACAATTTTTTTTCCTTTCAATTCTGATTGAGACTTGAAGCATTTAAGATCAAACAGAGTCTCTTAAAATAATACTGCCAGAGGGAAAGAACATGATTTTCATTTTAGCATATTTTATGTCCCTAGTAGCACACAAATATTGTAGAACATTGTACAATATTGATCAATATTCGTAATATTGTTTTATATTGTGGAATATTGTTTAATATCATGTAATATCTCACAATATTACGCAACAGGCCGTGCTACCTGGGGTGTGAACATTCCATGTAATTCATTACTATACACTTTTTGGACCACCACTTTTTTATTTTAAACTATAACACAGAATGATAATCGACCGTTTAACTTTATGTGAATGCATTTAGCAGTAATTTGAGATTCTAGAATGGTGGTTGTGGACAAGATTTCAATTTATGTAAATTTTAATAATTCTAGAAGAGACAACTATGGTCCAATGTGCAGCTTTTGTAATGCATGCAGTTAACACTAATTTCAAAGATTCTAGAAAAGAAATTGTAGCCCCAAATATACCTTTGTATGCATGAATTTAATACGGATTTTAATGTTTCTAGAAAAGTTATTTATAGTTGAAATCGCACTTTAGTATGCATGCATGTAGCATGAATTTTTATGATTCTAGAAAAATCATTTATAGTCTAAATTGCATTTTTGTATGCATGGAGCATGAATTTAACATGGATTTTAAGGATTCTAGAAAAGGCATTCATAGTATAAATTGCACTTTTGTATGCATGCATGTAGCATGAAACTTAACGATTCTAGAGTAGACAATTTAATTATTTAGATAAGGCAAAAATATTTTTTAATTTGAAATCGATTGATGCGATAAATTTAATTGAAACTATGATCACGAACATTTTTTAATAACTTAATAAAAATAATTGTAATAATTCAGTCTCAAAAAAATAATTCAGAATTATTTTTTGAGAATGCTTTAAAAATTTTAAAACTTTGATATTAAGCTGTTAACTATCTGAAACATAATCTGAATTTTTTTATAGCTGCCTAGAATTTCATTTTCATCTTCGAATTGAAAATTTATGGCGTCATATAAAGTACAAAATCCATTGTTCATAAGAATCTCATCTTTTTTTACGATTTGTTTGTAAAGGAAATAGTTTACTTATAGTCCTGTTATTCTAACGATAAAACGATCTACAGATCTTTTAATGTGTTATTAACTGTATATGTTTCTGCTGAAATGCATTTGTATTAAATTGGCCAGGAAGTTTTGTTTGCTTGTTTTTCATTCATTACTAACTGAAGAAGGAATAAATCGGGCCAGATTAGGCTTTCGAAGGGTCCTTTGAAAAAAATTTCCAGCTCTCTTTCCACCCCAAAAAAATTCAAAATCAAATGTTTTTATCTATTTCAATTTAATCTCTGTCTTAAAGCAGTAAATTTTAACAAACTAATAGAGCAAAACACTTCAATACTGATAACTTTCTAAAAGTTAGTCCTTGTATATCGTGTATAAAAATATACAACTTAAAGCAATTTTTAAAATAATAAAAGAATATCGATTGGATCTTTTTAGGATAATCTAAATAATATTCAATTATAGGATTGAACATTTTTTTAGAATTATAAAAAAAAAACCACTTTTAATTTTTAAAATAAAAAAATTAGCATAAAACTTTCAAACGGTAATTAATTAGGAAAGTTAATAAAATGATGTTCGAAAAATTAATATAAACAATCCTTGTAAATCAAGGAGTTTGATTAAGCTGGATCTTATACGATCTTTGTAATTAAATGAAAGCTCAAAATTAATAATATTTCAGAGAATAAAAACTATGGAAGGAATGGAATTCTTTAGGTAATACCTCCCCCCATCCCCGCTGTTTAATGACTTAGCACTGAGATAAACCTGTTCTTTCCAAAAACATTCGGAAACACTATTTAGATGCATACATTCACTTTTTCTAATAATTCCTGCAGTAATTCGAAGATTAATTAATCAGAATGCATCCCTGCTTTCTGAGTAAAGAATAAGCTTATTCTATAAATGCTTAGTATTTATATTTTTGCTCATTTCAAAGAATTCATAAGAATGCGTCACTAGGTTCTGAGAAAAGAATAATCATATTCTGAGAAACGCATAATGCCTCTGGTATAATATCTCTCTCTATCATAGCTTTCCATTCACCAGAAAAGAATCATGAAATGTTTTTTTTTATATTATATATTTTTATTTTGAAATTTCACTTTTCGCCAATGCATGAGCACATTTTCTAGTCGCTTTTAAACTCGCGGCTGTGTTGCTTTTCTTGGCTGTAAATTAAGATTCATAATAAGCTAAGATTCCGTCCAATTTCATTATCACATTCACGAATTCATATTTACATGACATTCATAAGAATACATTTTATTATTGTGCATATTCATTTACCTTTGTATGGTTTAGACTATCAAATGAAGATATATATATATTTTGATCGTAGCTTCAAGTTTTTTTTTTCCTCTTTTGTTTAGATTTCTGGTTTTCTTTTATAGTGCTGGGTTAATTTTGTAAAGCATAAATGACACGACAATGTCTATAATATATTAAGAGACAGTTTTCATTTTTTACTTTTGTTGTCTGTGCGATTTACAATATATATGTTTTTAAATCTTTGTTTTCATTTTATTTGAAAAAATAGCAATAAAAATATTTGTTATTAATTTATTATTATTATTTTGCCTTTAATGACATTCTGACATAGATTTTGATAAATGTAAAATAAGGGACAATCTAATCATTTTTTAAAAAGCTCACAATGATGAGTCTGGCACAATTAGAATGATATAAATAAAGAATAATTTAGTTCAAGCTGACTGAATCACTGTATACATAGATTAGATTTATCTAAACATTAAAATTAAGAAACATGGTTCTTATAATGAGTGCAAGGGGAAGACTCCATATTTTTTAAAAATTCAAAATCAGATTTAAAGATTTATAACTTTTAATAGAAAATATGCAATTAGTAAACAGATTTAATAAAATAATAAGTCATTAAAATTTAATAATTTCAATGAATTAAATACTATTAACAAAGAATTGTGTTTAAAAAAGCAATATGTATACCCTTATTTCAATATGAAATTGTGAAGGTAGAATATGTTGAAAAAATAGTAACTAGATATTTTGTATCTCTGAAAGCTTTGTAAAGAGTATTATAGTAAGTATATCATCTCTTTTGGTAATACACTTTTAAAAGTTTAAAAAAAATCCTGATTTTTACTGTATCAGTTTTGAAATTTCATCAGACTTTCTTTCTGATAATACGTCTGTAAAGGTAATTAATTCATCTAGTTCCCTATTTTTCTCAATATAAGCTTATCAAGTTAAGTCAATATAAGTTTTATCTCAATTAATCAAAGAAAACAATAGTAAAAAGATACAGTATCATTATTTGAATAAGAAAATTACTCATCTATTATTTCTATATGAAATAATATGAATGTAAATTGAAAGTTTTAAATAAATTCTATCAAAAATTTGAAGCCACTGCCAAAAAATTCAGAAGTATAATTGTTAAAAGCAAAAGCATTTTGTTAAAGAAAATTTCTTTCTACAAATAAATGAGTTAATCAGTAAATTTAAAGGACTAATTTTGTAAGCTTAAGTTTACTGTAATTTAAACATTTCTATTAAAAAAAAAAAGTTTTTCTTTATTTCGCAATTTGCATAAACTTTGACTTTATTTATTTGATTCAAGCTATAATTTGAGTTAAATACACTTGATGTATAATAAAAGAATATTTAAATAAAAATATTAAAGAAAATTTTCAAGTGCATATAAAAGATTGAAAATTAATGCCTTTAAATTGGGTGTGTGTAGCTGTTTCTGCAATAACATTCCTTTCCTTGAATCATTAAATTGTTGCTTTTAGTTTTTAACTATTCATTAATATTTATAATTTGTTCTGTATTTAAAACTCGTTCATCAGTAAATATTAAAGTAGGGTGGGTTACATCCTGGACATTTACTTATGACTATAGGATATTTTGTGACAAATATAAAGAACTGCAAGTAATAAAATCTTAAACATCGCACATATGCTTTATTAACAAATATTCTTAGAAAACAATAATGAATTGAACATAGTTCCATAAGACATAAAAATAAAAATTCATGTGAAAAAGTAAAAACAATATACTTAAAAGCACACAGAATAATAATAATAAAACCTTTTCCCACAACAAAGAAATTTAAGCATACAATTCTCAAACACATACAATTCACTTTAATACTCATTGGTTGCAAACAGACAAACACAAATATTAAAGTAGAAAACATCATGTTCTTCAGAGTACAAAATGACTAGTCGACATTTAGAATCATTAAAAGAAGAAGAAAAAACATGTATTATACCAATTATTTGAAACGAGAATATATATATATATATTCCACACCCACATTGAGAATAGCTTTCTGCATAATACAGGAATATTATAGTTCATAATGGGGAGCAAAATTTCATGCACATTATGAATTCAATTTATCTAACATAATTAAATGAAGGTTCTGAAAATATTAACATTAACAACAATTATGAGGAATGTACATGGAGCTGGTATACTAATAGAGGGAGTGCAACACTATTTCGGTGTAGGGCAAAAAAAACCCATGTCGTTTGAAGATAGAATTAGTATTCACTGTAACCAAATTATCTAATCTCCATTATATTTCAATGAGAGATCTTTTCTTGCTTTTAACTGTTCAATTTTAAAACGTTTTTAAAGCATGGTTAACAATTGCTGTGCAATTGGATGCAAAGAAAAAGTACCCAAGGGTATTTCTCTATCATTTCACAGGTATGTGCAATATACATATTCTATTTAATTCTGTTTAAAATTTCATAAATTTGATTACTCAGTGATTTTGTTGCTATAACTGAATAATATTTCATAGTTTGTTTTACTTATTGCATTTAATTTATTTAATTCGTTATTAAGGTTAATTTAAACTGAAGGTACTGCTTTGTATTTTGCTACTAGCTTTATTTTAAGCTCGAATGCGTTGCAAGTGCATGGCGTGATTTTTTTTTTTTGCCAAGTGTTAATATAAACATTAATGACCAATTAATAATTTTGTATTTATTTTATAAATAATAAGGAACTTTAGAAATTATATATACTTTAATGCAAATAAACAAAAAGAAACTTTTCAGGGAATGAATTTCAGCCATTACAAATTTTGAGTTTGCCAAAAAAGATTCCCCACAAAACACGTGATTCAGGTTGTGTAGACTTGTTTTGACAAGAAACATATTATTAGCTTCCTCTATTTATATACCAGCTCTATGGAAATGTATCAATACATTCAAACCAACAAAAAAAAATTTAAGTATGAATAAGCATATACAGGAAAAATTTATTAATTCCTATGTACAAAATGAATATATGATACAAAATTTAAATTACTTAAATTTGAATGGAAATGGATTATTAAATTCCTGTATGAATTAATAACCACGATACAAATTAAAAATTCCTTTTATGTAAACGAAAATTGTGAGAAAAGAAACAAATATGCAAAGACTCAACCCTTCATTAATCAAGATGATTTAACAGATTTTTCATTAATTTTAATTTGTGTTTATTAAAAGCCTAAAACATATATTTTTTTACACATTATAGTCAAACACTCATATATTCAAACAGTTTTGTAGTTTTATATAACATTCAATAAATTTCTAAATGTGAAAAAGGTTTGAATAAAAAAAATTATATATACCTACTGTAAACAAAAATTGGACACTACTTCTGTTGATAAGAGAAAACATTAAAAGCATGATATAAAATTTGATGAAACTCTTTTTTAAAGATTAATCAAAAGGCAATAATTATTTGTTGATGAAGCATATGTTATTATTTCTTTTTTTCTTCTTCTGTTTTATAAATTCTTTTTCCTAATTTGGAAGGGAAGTTTTAGTTAAGAAATGTAAAATTAAATTGAATTTTTTGATGAAATGGCCCTTAAACAGAAAACTTTAAAACTGAAAGAGAACTTCATCTTAGGAAAGAGTAGGAAATGAAATTTTGACAAAATATGATATCAATAATTTTAAATTTTTCTACTATCGGTAGTTTTAAAAATCAAGATCAAAACAAAGTGTGAATGAAATTTAACTCCACAATGTTAACATAAATAATTGTTTTCTGTAAAAATTAAAAAATAATAAAAATTCCTTTATAATGAAATAAGGGCTGTTAAAGTAAAAGCTTATATAATCTCTATTTCACTGAAAGCTGATAACTATAGGTATTCAAAACAAATACCAATATTTCAAAGAAGAATGTAAAATATCTGAAAAATCACATATTTTAATGAAGGGTTAAATCAAATCAAAATTTAAAAGTGCCAACACTATGTTAATGAGTTAAAAACTAATTTCTAAACACATCGGTTGATACACAATCAATCTAAATAAAACATTAACAGAATTATCTATACATATATTACTTTAGATGTGCTTTATTTAACATTAATACTTAACTTTCTTATTTAACACATTTACAGGCATCTTCTATTAATGCAGCACAAAGACACATAGAGCAGAACAAAGATTGCAATAATTCTTACAAGTTATATTAACACGGCATTCAAAGCTCGTTATTTGATTAAAAATATCACAAAAAATAATAATAAAAGAAGATATAGCTTAGCTCAGAAATGATCACAGGAATATGTAGTAGTAGAATGCATTTGGTACTAGCTTCAACAAAATTTGATGCTCAATGCCAAATTTATGGCCTAAAAATTCTGATAAATATTGCACATGCTATTAATTTTTGCTTAACATTTTCTGCTAATTTATTATCAAGAAAATTTCAATTTATCACTCAATATCAAATTGATAAGGCATTCATCAGTATTTGAGCAATTTCAGATACAAATTTTTACCATCGAAAACTTTAAAATGAAATTCCTTATAATTCCAGAACACAAATTATTTCAAATAAGAAAGAAACAAGGTTGAAAAAAAAATATGGTGAATTTGCTCACAGTTTAACACAATTTATATGCAAACAGCATGATCTAAAAGATCGTTTATTATTTTTATTCCCGATATTTCAACAAATTCTATCTAAAATAATTGTTTCAATTAAGGCAATATCCAACAACTTTAATAATTACTAAATTAGCACATGGCATCATTAAAAAATTATTCAAAAGAAATGACCAAAAAAATTTTGAATTAATTATTCTAAAAATATATTAATTTAGAACTTCAGCACCAAAAGATATATAACCTAAATGTCACAAATATTTTTTTAATAACGATGTATTGTTAAATTAATAGTTATTGAAGTAGAATAAAAATAAAAGTAAAATCCAAAATATGTTGATCATAATTAACATTCACAACAAGAAATTGATAAAATACTATGCTGATTTTCCATTATTAATAAATTTCAAATAATCCCCTCTTACTTAAAAACAAACAAACAAACAAATGTATTATTTTTCAGTTCCAATTTTCTAAAAAAAAATCATACATATTAATATATCACAAATTTGTAAGCTAAATAAAAATAGCATTTAAAAATTAATACTGAAAACTATGCAAAGATCAAATATAAATTTTGAGAGAAATTACAATAACTTCTTAGAATTCAATCATAACATATCAATAAATTCAATTCAAAACAAATCAATAAACTAAAAAAATATAATCAAATCACATAAGAAGCTCAAAACTTGGAATTATAATAGTTAAAAAATAATTAATTTTTCTTAATTAAAAAGCAGAATTATTTTCTTATTTATGTAATAATTACGTGAATTACTCCAAGGCATGAAAACCAATTTTTCCCAAAACAAAATGCATTTTTAGCAATTCATTATTTTTTTTAGAATACAATAAATTCTATAATAATGAAAGCCATTTGAATTTTAAGCATGCTTTTTTTCGTTATTTAAATGTTAAAAGGTGAATTTTCTAAAAGCCCTCAAGCATTAGAGATCAGAATATCTCATAATCTAACAGAAATAATAATAATAATAAAAATATTTTATCTACACAATATTTACAAACATTCTTTAAATATTAGTGCATAGAATAACTTTAGAAGTGTTTTAACAACTACTCACGTTTTTACATAGTTTTTATTATGTCAGACAGTTAGTGATATGATACAAGAAAGACTTCAGAAAAGGAATGAAATAAAGCAAAAAACATTACGCACTACAGTCTTGCACCTGAAGTTCCTTTCATAAGAATCAAATATATATTTATATGTCAGGCACAGTATAATAAGGAGAAACATACTATAAATATCCATGTATTGTAAGCTTCCCAAGATTTGTTTTACTTCTTTTTTGGATCATCTGGATACAACTGTTTCAGCGGCACCAAACTGAGAAGCATAATGTGGCGCTGGTACACTTTGCTATTGCGAAACAAAGTGTCAGTGCCATGTAAACGGTCTAGAACTCCCAAAACACCAAAATTCTGGTTGAATCTGAAAAAAAAAAAATAGTTACAAATTAAATAACTAAATGGGAATGTCACTTTTCAGCTAACTTGCATCTAGGTAATTTTCATCACATTGATACTATTGATTAATGCGATGGATTAGTACACAGGAAAACACAGATAATATCAGGAGAATTTAATAATATTATGAGTTTCCTGTTTAATTGTAAAAATTTTAAAATTCTGGAAAATAAAATAGCATTGCTAAAAATATTTACAAAAAAAATCAAATTGCAATAATTCAAAATTTTACAGCACAAATTTGCTTCTTTCCAGCTAGACAGGTTCATAATTTTCATTAAAAACTAAATGTATTATCTTTCGAAATTGCTTTTTTTTTCTAATGAAATTTAGCTAGAAGAGCTAGCTAAATCCAGATCCAGTTTTAAAGAGAAATTAGTATTAATTTAAAATGAACTTCAAACAATTTTAAATTATGGCAGAAGATAAAGAAAATACCTTAACTAATAATTTCCACTCAAAACTTTTACCCATCAATGCAAACGTGTTTACCCTTCAATGTGAACTTAAATGAACACAGGAACACACAAATAAGTGAATGGATTTGTTGGAATCAGATCACAAATCTGAAATTCTCAAATTCCAAAACTGAAATTCAACTATCAAGCTTTTATAAAGCATCTAGATTATGAATCAGAAAAATTCACCATCCTTTGAATTCATTAAACCAAATATAAAAATTAAAAAATGATATATTTGATATTTATTCTTATAAATAATGATTCTTTATCAAGTTAATTATCTTAATATTAAAAGGCTGATAAAAGAATATATTCATTAAATATATTCACTTTTCAAAATTAATTATTATATTTAATGAACACGACAGCCTAATCTCTTTTCAAAACATTTACGTGAAAATGCCCATTAACATAGCTGATCAAAGAATCAGTTTTTGCAAATGTTATTTCTCTTTATTAACATTTATTGCTTGTTTTGCAGATTGAAGGCAATAATAATAATAATAATAAAACCCTTTAGATTGCTAATAGATTTCAATAATAAGATTTCAAAATTAAATTATTAATTAAAATTATCACTGTGAAACATTAGAAGTATTATAGCTTTACCTTTGTTAGTTATTAGTATTTTTTTACATAAATTTCTTATTTATAAAGTATATAATGATCTTCTTTTACCTTCATGAGATTGAACTTTAAAGTCAAAAGAAAAATAAAGAATTTTTATTTACTTTTTTACTAACAAATGCATTGAAAAATCCACTATAAGAATGTGATTCATTCTTAATCATCTGAATTTAAAATGAGAATTACAAAAATTAAAAAGGCGGATAGAAATATTTATGAATAAATTGCTACAAAATCCAAAAGTCAAGGGATATTTAATGTGTCAAACATTATAAACTCAATAAAAACTTTCCAATCACTAAATTGATATGATATTGAATGTATATATAAGATAAAATCTAACAGCTACTTAGAAACATCAATAAACAGTCATAAGTGCGATGTAACAATTTTTAAAAGTAGATAATTAAAAATATTTTTTTTAATAAAATAAGACAGTGTAATACAAATAGGATAGGCAATATTTTATTTTTTACAATTTTTGCATCATTTTTAATGATTGCTTCATTTTTTTTTTAGTATTAACTATAACAAATAAAACCAAAGGAACAATTTCTTGAAGTATATGACTCCTACTTTAGCTTATTATATGATTTTATCTTATTTTAGATACAGAATACAGATTATTACATTAAATTTAGGTTTGGCCTACAAAGAGGTAAAATAGGGAAAATGGAAATTCATTAATAGTTCATATGATAAGACATATAAATATTATTACTTAATACAATTTCTTCAGAATTTAATCACAAATATTAATTATAACTATACAATTACAAATGCCATTATTACTAAATGCTATTAATACTACTTACAAAAGAAAATGCTTAATGCTTCACACTATTATTATTACTACTAAATACAATTGCAATTACATATTTTTAGTAAATACAACTTCAGAATTTAATCACAAATGCTATGCTACATATGCAACAGAGATTTTAGTGAATGTTTCAAGATAATACAGTATAATGAATTTTTATTTATAAAGGTATGTTTCTGAATACAGAAATTATTTTATCTTTACAATGAATATCTGTTTTAACTTCACTCTTTTATGAATATAATATAGATACGTAAGATCTTTTTATGCATTTCCAACCAAATTACACAATGTTTATTTCCACTTGGTAGCATTTTTTGAGAATTTTTAATAATTTATTGAAAAAAATAGTTTGGGGTTTTTTCTTTTTAGTAGAATCTGTAATTTTTGAGCAGAGAAAAAGTTAAAAATTATTTAACACTTTAATTAAAAATAAAGTTAAAATCAATTAAAAATTTGGCATATTTTATTTTATTAATTTAAATTGAAAAAAAGAAGATATACAAATGTAGGCTAATTCTTCATTATTTAAAAGTTTAATCATTTCCCTTATAAATTTCATTATAAAGAATATTTTAAAACAGAGATTTGCAAATAAAACTGTTAAAACAAGAAAAAGACAAAAACTTATTTATCGATTTAATAAAAATATATCCTGAACATTTATTATCTTGTTTTATAAAAGCTTATCTATCATGAATATATTTTTTACAAATATAATAAGAAAAATTTGTTAAGACATGCAACCGTGACAAAATTTGTTAAAACTCTGACAAATGAAAAACAAAATTTTATGAAGAAATTTCATTGATTCAAACTTATGTTTCTCACATAAGAGTATATAACAAGTAAATCTATGTCAAGGAATTGTAGAAAATTTTCACTAAGGAAACAATAGAAGTTTGTTAAATATAAATTTAAGCATTTATATATCTGAATATAGACAGCCCCTCAAATGCTAATATTACATAATATTTTTTCTTCTTTTGTATCAAATATCTACAACAAGTAACCATAAAAAATTGAAAAAATAATTCTTGGTTGTATTAATAAGCCAAAATTAAAACAAGAAAATATTTCCAAGAACAACAACAGATGTATCAACTAGACAAATCATGTAACTTACTTTAAATGGTGAAAATCATGAGCCTCAGGGGAAGGGAAGAATGGGAAATGGAAACCAGAGTGAGCATTCAAAGTCGACAATATAGCAATGGAAAACCACAGCCAGGAAGTAGCGGTGTGACTTCCCAGAATGAGAGGACCAAGAAGTGGTGGCAGAAGATTCGAAAAGATGTGTTCTATTGGATGACAGTAGATTGCTGTAATGGCAATTGGAGAAGTCCACTCATGGTGACGCTTGTGGATGTATTTGTAAATGCGAGGATTATGCAAGAGCCTGAAATGTAAATATAAATGTTTAAGAAGACATAGTGTAACTTATTTCAAAACTAAATAAACAATTTATTTTCTTATTTCTGAGCATTTTATATTTGGCGAATTTAATATTTCTGTCACAAAAAGTCCTCATTTTGAAACTTAAATACATTAATTGTTATATCAAATATTTTATTTCAACCTCTTTATATTTTATTTTTAACTTTCTTGTACACAGTGAAGAAATACTGCTTCAAAATATTGAGTATAATGAAGAATATTGAGTGGGAATTTTAGACATTCTTTTGTCAATAATTTGGAAATTTTTTTAACAAAAACAACACAAGAAAATACGTCAAATTTAAGTTAAAGTTACTATATTTAAATAGAGTTGAATAACCATACTGACTGACAATCAACCTCTTGATCATTATGATTCTAATTTTGAAATAGATCTACATTTTAATTACAAAAACACATAAAAACTTCTATTTATCCAGCTGTTTGCATTTTGTCATAACTGAGCTTATTTGCACTCGATCACACTGACAAGAAAAATTTATGCAAATTGATTTCACACAAAATTTAATAGAAATTTATAAATTTGGTGTAAAGACCACAAATAAATTTCCTTCATTTATTTCAGAGAATTTTTGAGTTATCATATTCATGTATTAAAAATGTATATGTGTTGTTTTAGAAAATTGTCCAAAATTTTGAATTCAAATTTTTGGTCAATTACAATATTTTCTTGTATATTTTGTATACAAGAAAGCAAAAGATAAATATGATTAACTTATCACCTCATTATCTTTAATTCATAATATAGATTAATATAAAGGTATAAGATAATGATAAGATGTGTTTCCTCCATTTGCTAATGTCAATTATCGTTAGGTCTTTTTAAACTATAGGTAAAAGCTTCAAATAAGATTGAACAAAATTCGTCATTTGTATATGCTTTTAAAACACATATTCTTTCAGTTGTTCATATAAATATTGTTGAAATAAGTAATGTAAATAAAAACAAAAATCCCATTTAAATATAATCACATTTAAAAATATCACTAATTAATATTTCTTTTTGCATATTAAAAGTTCAGAATACTGAACATTTTTCAAAGCTTTTAAAATTTTTAAAAAACTCAAAAAATACTGCCTTTAATATATTTAATTTAATAATAAAATGAAATTTATATTTGTTACCAAACACTCATACAGACCTATGAGAATAGTAAAATCCAACTTCTTCCATAATCACACAGAAGATAAGCTCGAATAAAACCCACTGGAAAGTAGGGAGGGTTCGTCCTGAATCATAACCTCGCCAAACCATCAAGTAATAAGCAAGGATACCAAAAGGAATGCCAACCAGAAGTTGATTTATAATAACTTGTTTTACCACACTTAAGACTTGCTTTAAAGACACCTATACAAAAACAATTTAGAGATTTATATTATTATTAATTTTATTATTTATAATTTTCATAAAACACAATGATCAATTTTATAAAATTATTAATTAGCAGAAATTTATTGTTTATTATTAAAAGAAACTGCATACTTCAGTATCAAATTTTGACACAAAAAACTTGTGTTTTTTGTGACACAAAAAATACTATACAGAAACAAAACAAATTCATAAATAGTGAGCATTAAAAAAATTTATCAAAGAATTAAAAAGTTATATAGAATCAATCTTTAAAAAATATATACACAAATTTTTAAAGGAATTAAAAACTTTTCAGGAATTTAAAATTTCAAACAGTTTATATTAAAAACACCAAAAACATAAAAATATCAAATTCTTCAGAAAACATTAAAAACATTGTAAAATTTATATAAGAATGTATCTATATAATGAAATTTAACGTATTAAAATAAACAGCTTTCTCTATAAGTTCTTCCTATTATAAATAATAAAATGAAGAATTTAGAATATCATTGGAATAAATAATATTATTGATGATCTTATTTAAAAAAATCAGGTTGGGATTTCAAACTTGAAATAGCAAAAATATTACAAAAGTAGCAAAAATATTACAAAGAAAATATTTTTGCTACTTTTGTAGAGATTTATCTAGTCAATAAAATTATTTTTTAAAAACAAATAATAGTTGATAGTCACATGTATCTGCATTAAAGTTGAGATTTTATTTTTACAGAAAGAATACTTAATGAAACTTTTGATTAGTTTTGGCACTACAGAATTTTAAAGCTTATTCATTAGAAATCTTTACATTTCCGGAACCTAAACTTTTGAGTTTACACCATTAATAATTGGTGTATAATCAAGTTAATTCCTATGTCATGGTTAAAAAATGAATATGACCAAAAATATTCAAGAACAATTATTGGAATTAGTGAATCAAAAGTTTAGAACATAATTAATATTTCTGGATATTTAATGAATATTTGCATAAATACTTTATCAGTAGCCTCTTAAAAATTATTCAAGTCACATAAAACAGTTATAATAAGATAAAAAACCAAAGCTTGTTTCCTCTGTAAGTTATTAAATTTCAAAGAATGATATAAAATTTATTTAGTCATTGTAAGTGATAAAAAGTTTGAAAGAAAAAAAAAATTATTTAAATTATGTATAACAATTTTACCCAATAGAGATGGCTATATTAATGAAAAGACCTATAATAAACATGGAAATAATTTTTAATTAATAAAAAATTAACTATTAAATTAATCACTAGAAAACTTTTATTTAAAAATCTTTGTACTTCATAGAATTTGCTAGTGAAATCTGAAGAACATCTATTCCATTGTTTATAAATTTCTACAAAACATTTATTTTCACTTCTATTTTATATAGATTCTTAACTTTTGGTGATCATTCAGTATTCTCTTAATCAATATCAAGTATGTCATATACTCAGAGATTATAAATGGAATTGGTTTGGAAATTTTTTAAATTGTAAATATTGTATACTTTTTATATATATTACCGGGTAAGAAGTTGTATCCTGAATCTTATATTTCAGAGCAAATGCAGGTTTGCCAGTCAAATCAATAATTGTATAACATAATCCGATGATCCAGTAAACAAGAGTAGTGACTAAAAATGTACCTGAAATTAAAAGGATAAATTTAAAGAATGATAAAAAATAACACTAGCTATACATTAAAATTTCAATTAAAACATTAAACATTAACATTAAAAAACACAGATCATACATCAAATTATATAAAAATAAAAATACAATCAAAAACAAACTAAGAGAATTATATGAACAGAACATTAATAAAATATAGTTCATTAAATAAGGCAATTTGAGACAAGAGAGTAAGTTTCACAAAACAAATTTACTGAACATAATGAGTAGTTTCAAACTATAATACTAATTACTATTATTCTGTTAGATTAATAGAAATCCCTATTTTAAACAAAAAGGGAAATGCATGTTAAAAAAAAGTTATATATTAATAATTTTCTAGTCTCAACTTCAAATATCTCATAACAGCAAAATGAAATTTAACACATTACATTATTTCATAAAATACATTATAATATGGTAACAATAACAAGTTCAATTTTTGATAAATTGCTTGGAAAAATACCATCTGAAATAAACATGGACTAGAGTTTTTTTGACACAGCCAGCAAAAGATTTTTACATTCAAATATATTTTAAACAGTAATAACAAAAAAGAATAGTAGAAACATTTAACAACACATCAAAATACTTTTTTCAAATTTTTTAAAATATATCTTCAAACTTTTACAGGACTAAAATTTTCATATGCATTGAATTTATTAATTTTCAGCAATTCAATGATAAAAAAGAGTACGATCTAGTCGTTGATCTTTTTACCCTGTTCCCAATTAATAAAACTCGGGAAAAAGCAGAGCCTTGCATAAAAATGTATTCTAAGGTTATTTTATTTTACTTCCTTAAACTAATTTATCCTTATTTTAAAATATTATTTATAAGATCAAGAACAAAAATTAAACAATAAATAGTAAACACAATTTTATTAATCATGACAAGTGCCATAAGAAACAAGCCCACTGACAAAATCAGTGATTTTAAGCCGAGAGAGCATCTCTTGTTTTCAGTAGCGTCATTTCAGGGTATGAGCACATCAGCTACTCATACATCACAACTCTTTTCAGGGGGCAGACTTCATTCATGCATTTCACTCACTCATCCACAGGAAGAAGAAACACAAATTCAACTGCAAAACCTCTTTTTAAAAGGAAGCTATTTCACACAACTCATAGATAGAACAACCAAGCTCAAACCTGGGACATCCAGACCACAGGGAAGCCAGTATTCATATAAGTAATCAAGATAATCAACAAGAAAAAAAAACATTCCTAAAATTGCAGTTGTAATGATATTTTTAAATTCAGCAGATATTATTAAAATTAAAACCAATAAGTTTAAAAAAATTATGTCTTCATGTGCAAAAATTATTAATTTTAACTGTAGTAGTATCTACTACAGTTAAAAAGTTTTCTTATAATACTTGCTGATACTTTTCTTTTCATTAACTAAAAAAGCTTTCAACTTAGAGCTTAATTTGTTAAACAGATGAATTCAGACTTATTTATTCTAATGATCTACATTTTATGAATAAAAACAATGAATAAATAAAAAATAAATTAGTATTTAATAATTATTTTACACAGAGAAGGGGTACTATGAGACTTCTATATAGTTGAAAATTACTGATGAAAATTCAAGATCTAAAAACTACAAAATTGGTTCAAAAATCTTGAATCTGAACAAAGAATAACGAATATGACATTTTCAAATAATTAGCATATAAATATGATGCAAACAATGCATGCACATTCGCTCATATGCTTATGACATTTATGAAAAAAAAAACTTTTATAAATATTTAATTTTTAAAAACCATATGATTTCTTAAAAATTTATTCAATTTCTCATTCCACCATTTAATTAAGTCAGACTTTTTATTTATTTATTATGTTTTTAAAGAAAAATGCTAAGCTTAACTTTTTCAGTAAAGGAGAGATTAAAAAATTACTGATTTTATAATGTCCTTGTTATCTACAGAAAAGTCAGCACAAACAATATAATATTTAAATAGATAGCAAGTGTCTACATATTTTTTTTTCATATATTATATAAGAAGTACACTGATAAATGTTATAGATAAGGACTTATTAGCAAGATGAAAAATGTTCAGCTCTGTATAGAATTAAAAACTATTCATTCACTAAAAAAATTATCTCTAAAATTCTTTATCACCAAGGTCTGATACAAAATTTAGATAAATATTGTGTTTTAATCAGAATGCCTCATGTTTCACAGCCAGTAAAATAATCTAAAATCGAGGAATCTAACTTGGAACATATTGATTTCAGAGATATTAAGTGGATCATTTGAGAATACATGATGATGTAATGATGGTACTGACAGAAAAGACAAAGCATAATTGATTATTTTGGAGGAAAAACATAATGGAATTTTGTTTCAAAGAATATTACTGAAAAATGAAACTTAAAAGTCAATAAACTAAAAAAAAGTATCAAAAAACTTAATACTACAGCAATAAAATATTTAATATCTATTTTAAATATATAAAATCTTATGAGGGTACAAGTTAGACCTGGTAAATCATCATTATTACTTAATTTCAGCATATTTACAGGTTAAATTAAAATAATTAAAAATTTGATATTAATTATTGTATTCAATAATGATTAGATATTGACATAGATATTATGTTTTAAGTTTTGGATTACATAAATTAAATTATGGTTATATTCAATCTTAATTTCATTAATGGTCTTGAATGCATAATATTTTTTTTTATTCCTTTGGTGCGTGATGCATACACATTCAAACAAATGTCTTTTGGTTTTTCCATATGGGAGCATGGAATATATAATTGCTTGCCCCGCAGAAAAACACGGATTCTTCTAATTCATTTCACATGTTTAAAATGATAAAACTTTTGATTAATTTTACTAAATAATGAAGCAAAAATGCAATTAATATTTAACATTAAGACATTTACATTAAAAAACTAAATATTATGTAATTTTATAAAATTTAACCTTCAATTCAAAAAAGTCAAAGTGGAAACCTTGAGCTCATGTCTATTCAGGTTTGAACGTATCTCTTACTGTATGAGTTTCAATGTGAGAAATGCTTTTAAAAAAATATTACTGCTAATGATATATAAGGAATATATATGTGAGCAATACATGTATGTAAAACATAATTTTGTAGAAGTGTGGCTGAAAAGAAGAAATTTTAAATTTTGTTTATTTCAGCCTTGGAGGCATAACTTTTGAACAAGGAAGAAGTGATGATCAAAAGAAATCTTTTTATATTGTAATGAACTAGCAAAGCAACCAAATTTTTTCATTTCAGTGATTTTATAATAAGATTCATTGCTGTAGTGATTTCTTTGCTACATATTGACTTAAACAAGGAAATCTGGGTATCTTTTTAAAAATATGTGTTGGTGTTAGGGATTTTTATGTCTTTTATGTGTGATAATAGTACTTTTATTTTCCCCCTCTACTTATGTATTAAAATTGTGGCTATTAGAGTATTTTTAGAGGAATTCAAAGCTTAAAAATAGCAATTAAAAATAAGCTAAGCGGTTAGTCCTTTTTAATTAAAAAAGGTGTTATTGAAATAAATCAACTATGTTTATTAGAAAATAGAGAATTACATAGTTTAATCCAAAACAATGTGTCTTAATATTAAATTAATAATATTCGTACTTATATCTTTATTAATATTAAATAAATTAATAATATTTATTACTTTAAAATGCATATTTTAATTCAAGGGGGAAAAATACTCCAGTGAAATACTTCAACTCAGACTAAAAAACAGCTAAACAAGAAAAAAAACACAGTCAAATTGAAAACATATAGCATATTATGGCATTTTGCTATAATAAATTTAGCTGTAAACTCCACTGTCACTAGCAATAAATAATTTCAGATTTGTATGAAATCCTTTATCAATTCTTGAAACTAGAGCAAATATTGATAAAAAATATATTTGTAAATTGAAAAATGTTTACACTGAATACCATACTTTATCAATGAAAATATGTTTTCATTCTTTATCAACAAAAAATATGTTTTCATTCTCAGCCTTCATTACAAGCTAAGATAAAATAATACAATAATATGTCATAAAATGATGCAATAGATCTCTGATAATAAACTATTGCAACTGATAGTGGTATTTTCCACATCATTGATTAAAGAGATAATTATGTAAAGTACACACAAAAGCTGTAATTCAATTGATTATCTGCAAATTTAAATGAAAATTAAGCAAATTGAAAAGGCTTCAAAAAGAGTTATTTCTTATCTTTTTCATGAAACTCAAGCAATAATTTTTTAAAGACTTATATCCACGTTTTTATTTTCTGAATAAGATAATGGAAATTTAGAATAGAAAACAGCAGCAGTTTTGAACACAGAATTTATATTATGGAACTTTATCTTAAATAAAAGAATTCAGAATTAAATCTCCTCATATCTGGTTTCTGTTAAAAAAATTTAGAATTTAATTTTTTTTTATTAATTGCACTATATAACAAACAAATCCTTGATTCAATTGAGGTCCTAAAGGTAAAAATTTATTTACAATCTTGGTAGTTAGAAGACATGGACGTATTTAACTACAGGAAATAATTTAGGAATAAATAGACTTCAAAACAAATTATTAGATTTCAAACTAGCTAAATTAAATTTGATTATAAAACATATTTTACTACTATTTTAACAGGAAATTCAAAATACTAGGAAATAAAATCAAAATACAAATATGAATTAAGAATGATCAAATCAGCTAAGTAAATAAAATGTTTGATTTTTCAAACACAAACATAATAACAAAAGTAACAACTCTTTTTTTATAAGAGAGAAAGCATATATTTTTTTAATTATTGCAAGTGAAATTAACAAAACATTTTTTTAAAAAATAATATATTATTGATTTGCAAACACAAAAAGTAATTACTTTCATACTTTTAATTATTGATAATTGAAAAATATATTTACCCCAGACACCCATAGCATATCTGTCATTTCCAAACCAGCTACAAACTGTGTTCCAATGATGCTGCCAAAAATTACCAGAGGCACCCCAGAAGTGCTGAAGATGCCTGAAGACAGAGGAAAAACAAAATTTAAGACAACCAATCAAATCTCTTTTCAATATGGTGATCTCTTAAAAATCTAATACTTGATTAAGCTGATATACTGGAAATCTGGCACTTTCAGAAAAGAATGTGGAAGGCTTTAAAGGGAAAATATGGTACTGTATGTGAATACCTGTAACTTTGGTCATTTATAAAATGGTCTATTATATTTTATAACACTGAGTGTATTACTTTACATAATTTTACACAATAAACATTGTCTATTTAGGCATGCATTTTTAAATGAGCTTCAACTTATCTATTGCTTATATAAATCAAGCAGTTCACTTGTCTGATGTCTATAGGATTACAAAAAGACAGGAAAGAAAATCAGCATTTCAAAAGCTTACCCACTGAAATCATGTTTTAAGAATTTTGAAATTACTAATTATATAACTATTCTCTACCAAATCAAGTTAATTTGAAAATAATTAATTTTTTAATATACTTGGCTCATATTTCATTCCAATATTTACACATATATCCACAGCAGAAATAATAAAAAGCCCATTTTAAGTATCCTTAAAACTATCATAGTGTAAAAATCTGATGTAAGACAACAATTTTACAAATAAATCATAATTTTTTTTAATCATTAAAACTTAGTTCCTATTTTACTTTTTCAGTTTTAATTTTGCATTTAATTTTATTTACTTTTTAGTTTTTCATTTTACAAAAAATACTTCTATATTGTTTTCTATTGAAATAGTCTCCTTCTCTACTTTTAAAGAAATTATTTAATTAAGTATTCCTTTTTTTTTTTTTTTTTTTTTTTTTTTTGTAAAAGAGAGAATGGAAAGTTCTAGGAATAGCAACACTTGTATTTATTTTTGAAAATAATTCAAAGTTAAAAATGACTTACAGTAATAATCACTTAACTTTTCAAGTATCAGGTATAATATGTTTATTAATAGATATTTAAAATGATGAGCTATAAGCAGACAGAAATAGTTTTTTATACACAAAAGGTTGAACAAACTGTCTGTAACTAAACAAATTTGTACAAAACTTTTTTCTAAAACATCTACAAACATAAAAACTTTACACATATTTTTGTTGAATGAGAGCAAATAAATATTAAATGAGAATTTTAAATATTAGATACACAAATACAGCTATTTTTTTATTATTATTATCTGGGCAGAAAACAAAACCTAGCCAAATTCTTGTAATAATGCTTCAAAGCTTGGAGAGAATTCTCATTGCCAAATCTTAATAATAAATGTTCATGAAATACTGTTATTATTCAAGTTAGGCTGAGACTCAGACTTTCATATTGGAAAAGTGCCAAATAATTTGGCACTTTTCCATTTCATCTGCCTAACTATGATTTCAGCTAAATCCAATACTTCTTTTTAATAGGAATATTTCAGCAGATAATAGAAAAATAACCAGAAATGTTTAGTTATTCAACACTAACAACAAATTTAAGAAACATGCAAGTCTATCCTCTCCTTCTTTTTAAGAGGAAAATGCGTGACTCTTAAAAACTAGCAGTGAATTTATTTTTAAATTTTCCCCCCCAATTAGCAATGTCTATAATGCATACTACAATACAACAGGAAAATGTAGTAATATTATGGACAATATCAATATAGATCCAATAAATCAGGGTTCTAAGGATGTGGAATCATTAGTTTAGTAGAATCTTATAGACCTACACCAGTCCATACTAAGGAGTTATAAATCTGTTGGTTAATAAAATGGAATCTATGCATTAAAAAATGTATGTAAACAATGATTCAAATCTTATTCTTATAAACAATATATATTCATGTAGAATTTACTTTTATTGAAAAAAATGTCAACACAATCAACTTACCAAGTCAAAGTGTTACTGAAGGCAATAAAGATTACCAAAGCTGAACTCAAAATGAAGAGGGCACTCTTCAGGGAAGATATAAGCTTTGCTCGTGGATTCTGCACCTCTTCCGCAGGAGGAACAGGCTCCCTGCATGGTGCTTGAACAGAAGCCATCTTCTACTTTCAACTTTCAGAAAATTTTAATCCTTTAGGGAAAAAATTACCATATGACTATATTACAAAAAAAAGGGCACTTTTACTTTAGCCAGGTAGAAGCGAAAAATCACCAAATGATGTAGAATTCTGACAAATTTTGGAACGTAATTTTAAAGTGAAATATTGCAAAATAATATAAAATTCTGCCAAATTCTTTAAGTAATTTTTCACTTTCACCCGGCTAATGGAAAAAAAGGTAACAATGCATAGTTAAATTATACTTTTAGAATATTTCCAGCAATATTTTGGTATACAAAATGCTAAAATCATTAAGATTCTTATTTATAATTAAGGGCATAAAATTTACTTTATTCAATAATTTTATATTGGACTTTTATAAAAAGCTTAGCAACATCTCATCACATTATATAATACATTTATAATATATTGCTACAATCCTTAAAATAACTTTTTCACCCATTTTGAAGATGAGATTTTTTAATGCCTTATAAAGCACAAATAAAGACAATTAACTATCATATATGAATTTTTTTTTAAATATTTTATTAGTGCTAGATAAATAGAAATCCTCTATTGGATGTAAAAATGTTTTTACATCTAATTGTCATAATAGTATACTTCTACATTATCTAGAAAATTTAGTTAAAATGACATGCATAACTGTATACAGATTTAGAAATTATCTTTGTTCAATGAATAATGCATTAGCTAAATTCAAAGTATACATTATAATCACAATTATGTGATTATAACAAAACCCCAAATTTATATGTTAAAGTTAGGATTATGTCAGCTAGCAACTATGATTTTGCTTAATGTATGAATATGGAAATAATTCTTTATTAGAGAATTGAGAATGGTTTGATAAGATTTCATCCCTATCTAGGTATTATATCTCTCTTGCTTGGTGATTAATTCAGGACTCACCAGAATAATAAAGAATCTAAATAGATAGAGAGCAAAATTTAATATTGTTTATAAAGTACATATAGTGAAGTGATTTAATTGAGTACTTATAAAATCAAAAATATAATATTTCAATAATTAAAAAAAAAATTTGTTAAACCTTATGAACAAATAAAAAATATAAACATATTTAGAACTTATTTTAAAGCTAAATTGATTTTAAAAAGTGCAAGGTAAAAAATTTTCATGACAGCTACAATATTTAAACTACACACACACATAGAGAAAGAGATTATTCCATACAAGACAGAAATAAAATTAGTTTCCCAATTGGAACCTATTTCTCTAAAATTATAGAATTTTAATGATAGTAAATTTAACACTATACTTTTGACAACCAAATTATGTATCAATATATATATATATATAATTAATTTAAGGATATTTTCTTAATTATATTCACTTTTTACAGATCACTAAATCAAGGTAAAATTTTTTACAGGTTTTTCCTATCATATTTTATAATATTCATAAGATAAAAATAAATAGGTAATTAACGGCATTAAAAATAAAAATAAACTTTCTTTAGGTTATGCTGAAATAATGCTCTTTCTTTCTATAATATTTAAAAATTCCTCAACAGAATATTGTAATTTTTCATTAAAAAAAAAGAGAACTAGTTACAGAAATTCAAAGCAATTAATGATATAACTATTTTTTGATACTTGACAAGTTACACTTTTTATTAAACAGTAAATTAAACTGAAAAAAAAGAAGATGAAAAAATTAATTTATAGGGAGAATTTTATACAAAGAGCCTACAGAGAAAAGAAATTGCAAACATAAAGAAACAATACCAGCTGCCCACTCTTCTTATGATATTTTAAAAAAATATTGATATCCAGTTCTAATTCTAGAAAACATATATTTTGTGATAAAAATAATAATGTCAAAACAAAGTCTAAATTTTTATTCAATGCAGAGAATAAAGGTTATTGGCTTAAAGAATTGATTTTGATTCTTGATATTAATTAAAATTCTTAATATCTTAAAAAGTGAAAGAAAAGATTAGATTTTGATTACTTGATACAAAACTTATTTAACTTAACAAATATTTTATTATTATGATACTTAATCAGCTTGATATTTGATTTAAAAAATGTACTTAATTTTTCTGATATAAAAAGTAAAAGTTATTTTAGATTTTAATGAATATAAAAATTTAAAAATTATTAGTAATTATGAGCATAGCGAAAAATAATCTCTTCTCTAAATGAACCATTAAATTTACTAAAATTAACTGCCACAAATACAGTGGAACAAATCATTTATTTAGAATAACAAAATGCTAACAATTGCAGAAAACTTGTCCGCTCATTTTTTAATTTATGTCACTTAAAATTAATGATTCCGATTCCACAGACGATAATTATTTTTATAACTACGTACTCACAGTTGTATTTACACAAAATGACTATGCCCAAACTTAAACTATCCCCCTAAAATGTAACTATTATTAAATGTTATATATTAAAATAAAAATAAGAAATTCAATAAAACAAATACTTACCACTGAGAAAACCATGTATATCTAAATATTTATATGCTTATAGGTGAACTTTCAAAGTAGTTACAATAAATTATAAAGAAATTTCGCTGAACAAGAGCTTATATACCAAACGATCACAATACCATTCCTGTACGATGCGCACTTTTGTTTGGAAAACAGAACTGCAATAAAAAGTAAAAATTGAAAACAACGCAGTAGAGTTGAGCTGAGTTGTTCCCAAGGGATTTAAAGATTCCATGCATTCTAATTAATCACTGTCACATTCGATCTTTATATGACGTAAGATCTTTTACCATTTTTCGTTTAGGAGAGAATATGAAAAATGGTATCACTTGCGATAATCGTAATTTACAAAATTCCTACATGTAACAACTAAAAAAAAAACATCGCTCTAATCTTTTGAGTTAATAGATCGTTTTCACATTAAAATGATTAAATGCAGGCGCTCCAAACTACTTCAGTGTTAAGCTAATTTTAGGGTCCAAAAGTTTTAAGAATTCTTACCTTTATGCAGTAAGTTACTGTTTAAGTACCCTGCACCTCACTATCCATTAAATAACATAATTTTGATATTTGAGCATTTTCACTTTTCCCCTAGTAGCACACAAATATTGTACAATATTGATCAATATCCGCAATATTGTTTAATATTGTGGAATATTGTTTAATATCATATGATATCACAATATTATACAATATTATGCTACAGGATGTGCTACCTGGGTCATACTAAATATATTTTTCTCAAACGAAAATGACAAATCTAATTTATGTCAGAAGTGTGTTAATTTTCAAAGCAATATAACAATTTGGTTATTCGTTTTAATGTTATTTTACACTAAAGGACCTAATTCCCCCCCTCTTTTTTTTTCAATTCGCATATTTTAGATTTTTTTTTTTTTTTTTTTTTTTTTTTTTTTTTTTGTAATTACGGAAATTAGACAACGTAGAAGAAAAAAAGTATTGGATAATTTGCATCCCTCAAATTTCCAAAGTAACCGAATAACATCCAAAGTCATTTCTCTATTCTTTCATTAATAACTCCGCTTTAAAGAGGAAGTTGGGAGCGGCCAGCGGGGGGGAGAGATTTTGGTCTTTCTATCTAAATTGTCTTTCTTTATAATAAAATTATCTAGATAATCGATTAAAATGCTCTTGAAGAGTTTGTAATTTTTTTTTAAATGTACTTAAAAAGATAAATGATAATTCCCAAACAGACTTGATTTTACAGAGGTTCCCCATCTTGTTTATCACCCATTCGATCCACGGATTTCTCTTTTAACATAAATAATACATTGCACCGCGTTTTTAATTTTTACTATCAGTTATTAAATGCAGTTATGAATGAAAGATGTTTAAATCATTGGAATAAATTAAAAATTATTGTTATTTTCCTTTTTTCCGCATGTTTTGTATTATCAAAATATAATTCTTAGTATCTACAGATATCTTAAGAAATAACAGGTGTTCAGAGTCCTCTAGTATATAATGCACTTGCTGAAATATAACATAATATGACCACCATTCACAGTGAAGGGTGCAGTTTCGATTTGTCGAGAAAAAAAGTATTAAAAAAGTGACCATAGGGTAATTCTGGAGCTGCAAGTGCATAACGTTTGAATAAAAAGATACATAACTTCTAGTGTAAACAGTAAATAACAACACACCAAATATCAATGAAAACATTTATTTTAGCAAATTACAAATTTGACTTAAAATGACACCAGCTTGATGCTGGAATAATTGCATACGGTATACAAGGTTTTCAAAGGTGGCTTATGGCATACTTGCATTTATTCATCTGAAAATGTCGTTGATACAAACGCCTTTCAAGTAGCTCTACAAAGAGAAATCGTAAGGATTTAGATCAGTAAACCTCGAAGGCCAATGGAATAGCAAGACTTATTACTCATGCGTCTGTGAAATGTTGACACTGGACATCCTTCATCGGACGTCCGATGTGTGGTAGTGCACCTTTTTGCATTAAATAAATGGCAGAATCGATATAATTTCTTTGCTGCAACTGAGATATCACAACAAAAGTGGACACACACACACACATACACATCCCCCTGAATCTAGATGAAACAGGTTTACTTTTACAAAAAGTGCATGCAATTATTTTTAAAGATATTTATTTAAATTATTTTAAAACAATAATTTTAAACTTCGAAAGTATATAAATCTAAGTTTGCGAACAGCGATAATTAGTTATTTCAAGAGTAAATCATTTTAGATGTGACATTAGAATTAACAAGACTATCGATTGATAAAACATGTGCCAAAAGAAATCATAACAGATTTTAGTACATATTTTCATCAAGAGATGGCAGCATAAATTCTTGTAGCCTTTTGTATAATGAAATGCCTGACTTCAAGCAGTAGAACCATAATACTTGGCACATATTAAGATATTAATTTTTCAGTTAACAAAGAAACACTTAAAAATCATATCGACATGCTGCTTGCTCTAAACAAATACTTAAGAAATTAAAGTTAGGAAGAAAAGAAAAAAAAAGTAGACGAAAACTCTTACCAGCTTCTGTTTTTATTATTTTATAAGAATATATTTTTCTTTTTTCGGAATTTTATTAATATATAAAATAATTTTTTTAAAAAGAAAAGAACATTATTAATAATATATTATTAGTATTAAAAATATTAATTAAAAATGAAATTAATATCTAATATAAAATTGCAAATTAATTTTTTTAATACTGTGCCTCAAAGAATATAAACTGATTACTTTTCTGAAAAAAAATTACTTTATTATAATATTAATAAATATCAATCATTTTCTTATTCATATTTTTATAGATAATGTATTTTAACACTCAGCTAAATTTTTTTTATCACTTTATTATATACAAATTTTCCCTTTTTGAAAATATATTTTATAAAAATATTCGTAGTCGAAAATAAGCATTCGTCTTTATATAAAGAGATTATTATTTTTCTCTTTTAATATATTTTCCAAGATGAATATATAGTAATTTGCTTGTCCTGAATTAGATTTATGCATTTTACTTTTTCTGCCCCGTCGACGCATTTTGCAGCGAATAATTGTTCCAAAACATATAAATATTATTAGTCAATATTTTCATTTTTTTTTTCACCCATATCTTAAACCCTTTTTCGCAAAATTTCTTGAAGTGAAATCTTTAAAACATATTTCATCTTACTTGCGAATAGTCTTTTAATAATTAATATATATTTATAAAATAAATTATAACTATATATTATTTTATATAATTAAAAAATAACATAAAATTACGCGATATAAAAGTTTTTTTAAAAAATTTCAGCAATTTAATTTTGTCAGTACTTTTTGTATTGATTTAATTTAGTAATTTTACCTTTTGCACTCCGAAAAATAATTAGATGCAAAATTATTCACCTAATACAAAGATTTGTTTATTGCTATGAAAAATAAATATACATAATTCTTTTAAGTAGAATTTCTTTGAAAATTAATCTACATCTCTAACCCATTATATAGGCGTTTTTAACAATTAAATTTGAAAAATAAATAAATCAAACGTCAAAATGATGCACAATCTTGAATGATGAGTCAGAGGCACTATCGGAGAGTGCAAAGGGTTAATTTAGGTTAACGTTATAGTAAAAAAATACTGCTATTTTTTCAATATTAAGAAACTAATTTTTTTGAAGCGTATGTTAAATTTACCACAAGTTTAAAGATATTTATTTATGTCCAGCTAATATATGCTAGGAATCCATTAAATATTTAGCAAAAATAAATAAATAAATAAATAAATAAAATAAAAGGCATGACGTCACAAACATAAAACAATGTGTAGTTAGGAATCAAATGTTTAGTGAAATTCAACTGCCATATAACTACGATATTTTCAAATTAATTAACTATAATTACAAGCCAGAAGCTTCTAAAGGCATAAAGACCACGTGGTTTAAATTGATTTTCGTTTTAAAGAAAAGCTATAAACTGCGAGATAAAAGCAATTTACGGCGAAAAAGAAAGAAAGAAAGAGTAAAAGGGGACCAAAATAATAAACAACACATACACACACACAAAAAAAAACAGTCTTACTGCTAGCTCCTCCCAGATAGACATTATGCGCACCCCGCTTCCTGAATAAAAAAGGAAAGCATCTCTAGATCGATCAGTTTTGGGTGTTTCCCTGATTCACATATACAAGAATCGCCATCATTCAAACCGTTTCCATGGGAACGAGCTCCAGTCATGGGAAAAATCTACAAGCGTTGCCAAGGTAACGGTAGAATCGGTGCTCCTGCACTTCGATTATAGGAAGGGTTCATTTCACGCGATTAGGGAAGTGAGCCTGCAGTCAAATATCGATTTTTTTCAGGTAAATAAATAGAGAGGTAAACAGAGGACTTCACGTGCATCCTTTCCCGCCAAAACAGTCTGCGCTTCCGTGAGGTTTCCTCTGAGATCATTCGAATGTAGTTCAGGAACAATTTTTATTTGTCATGTGTGATAATGGCACTTTTTAATATTTTGTTTCGTTGTCATTATTGTTTTAAAAAATTAGGTTATAATGCTTCATTCTAAATATTTCCAGAATGCACTTTTACACAACTATTTAATTCAATATATATTATAATTGTGATAAAAAATTCCAATACATTTGTCAGTATTTATAATTATTACTGAGTCTTAATTGATAGCAAAAATATTTTCAGAATTTATCCTTTTTAGATAGAAAATATATTGATGGTTATTCACTGATAAGAATAATTAAGAGAAAATAATTTTTAAAAGATTAAAATGAAATCTGCTGCGCTATTTCGATGTATCATGTCAGAACATCATTTTTTGAACGGCCAAGCACCACGTGTTCGTGCGAGTTAAATTATATTTTTATTCATTTTAAACGTTTCATTGAACGAGTCACTTTGGTATTGCAAACAATCCAAAAAAAAAATTATATCGCATTTATTGTTTAAAAAAATATCACATTTCCTATTTATTTCATTTCGTAGAATCACGTGCTCAAAACGGCAGTTTTAAAGGTTTTATTTGTGGTAGTCCTTAATTTTTTTTTAATCAGAGCTTTTGTAAATGCAATGGCAACTCGTTATTAAAAGCTGGGTTTTTAGATGCTCGTATAGATAATACATTTTTGTTGATCTATAAACCTCATCCCCAAATCAATATCATGTTCTGACATGATAATAAAGACGTAAACCAAATTAAATTTTAACACTAATAAGCACTAGAAAAAATGGAGGATACATGCAGTTTAGAAGCACAAAAAATATCGCATATTATTTGGAATATTCTACAGTATCCTAACAATTTTGTGGAATATCTTCTGTTATTGCATTTGTTTCTGAGTATATAATTATATAATAAAGTGTATTTTTATTCATATCATAACCGTAACAAAGAAGTCCGATTAATTTGTTATCATTTTTACAGAATATATAAGTTTTTTTTAATTTATAGAAGTTTTTAAAAAATTATCCTATTGTCACAAAAAATCTGTTTACAATCTTTAAATAATGTGAATAGAAAAATATAAAAAAAATCCAACATCAGGATAAGGAATATAATCGTTTTTATTATAAAAACAAGCATTATAAAGAAATTTTAAGTCAATTCCTACTTATATCAACAAAGAAAAATTTTATTTTAGTTACTTTTTATATAATAATTCCAATTAATATAAATAATTCCAATTAATCGAAATATTTATACCATTTTGTACGGCATTTATTGGGAAAGATTTTAGTACTTTAAAGCCATATCAAAATAAAAAAAAAAGGTTTTATAATGACGATTTTACCGTTGTATTTGTTCGAGCATTCACGAAAACTTCAAACTGCACATGTGCAAATAGCAAGATATGTAGTATGCATATACGATACATTTCTTTGTTTAAGTATGATTTTAAACAGAGATTCAAATCTCATTATGTCCAAAAGAAGGAAATCCAAACTTGGTGAGAACACATTAAATTCCAAAAAGTTTCATTTATTGAACGGCAAGGAAAATGAAGAGTAAAGAAACGTTCAGTTAGCGAATATCAGAGAAATAACTGACTTTCTTTAAATCACACAGCAACTGAATTGCAGAGAAAGAACGAATCTCCTGAAGAGCAAAATTATTGTCTGTGTTTTGTCTACGGACATATCCTATTTTTAACTTTGGACCAGTCTAAATATTTCTGAATGTGTGCTATAAAAATTGTTTTGTGGCTATTTTAAATAATTTCTAAATATATTTTTGATGTGTTTTTTTATGTTGCGTAAAATGCCCGTGTTGTATCGGGTGGAGGCTAGATTTAAGTTTAAAGCTCATTTTTCTTCTTGGATACCGTGCCACGGGCTACGCAGTGCGGGTACTGCTAGTTAATAAAATATAATAAGCTTTTTTAAGGAAAAATTTAATGATTTTTTAAATGATCTGAAAAGTGTTATACAATTCTAGATTCCTTTACAAATTTTAGTTTCTTTCCAAAGAAAATGTTACTTTTAAAGTAAATATAACGATCAAACTCGGAATAAAAAAGAAATGGTTTTCTATGTTTATCATTAAGAACGGTATTCAAATAATTGTTTCACATAAAAAACAAGTACATAATGGAAATAGTAATGACAATTAATTCTATAATTATTCTTGCTTCCCGAAAATGTGAAGTTGCTTTTATTTTATTTTTCTTAAAAGAAAGTAATTCTTTACTATAATAATAGCTAATGTATGTACATGTGTATTTTTTGGTACTCTGCCGGGCAGATTGTTAGATCTAGAGCTTTCGGATTTGGCATAGATATACCCTTGAGGGTACTTTTTTAGAATTTTAGTTAGGTTTTCAACTAATTAAGGTATCTGGCAAGGTTCAGTGAGGATTTTTCAAAAGAGCAGATATTTTAATGTTTATATGATATTTTTTCATTAATATAAGGATAAAATATCGTATAAAAGTAAAATTATTTAAATATATATGATGCTTTTAAGAAAAAAAGCATATTTTGATGCAAAATTTAGCATTTACATAAAAAAAATAACTGTTTAAGAATAAAAATCGTTATTTTTTTTCTTTGTAACATTGTATTTGAAATATATCTTAGAGTATAATTAACTATTATCTAAAAGTTATGTTCAGAAATTGAATTTTCATGTGAAATATGTGAAATTTTTGATTTTTTGAACAATATTTACATTAAACAATTGTAAATCCTCTTTTAAAGGGTTTAACATAAAATTCATAGTTTATTACATTGAGTTACATAACCAGCACTAATTATAAATTTCATTAAGATATCTTGATTTTTTTTTGAGATACGAAGATACTCGAACAGTAGATTTATGAAAAAACTTGTTCTTCAGAAAAGGCATTTAAAGTATTTAGATGCTTATAAATAAGCATCTGTCAATAGTTTGCTATAACTTATCGTCTAAATGATATAGAGACTAAACAAAGGTATCAATGGAAACAGAAAAGAAGGAAGATTTTTTTTTTGAAATTGAAAATATATAATAATAAATTAAATAACAATGTGAATTTTCATCCTAATTCATATTTTCAATCTAGTCGGAAACCTTAAGTAAGATTTTAACTGTTTTCAGCAATAATTGCCAGAATTTTACAGCACAAAAATTATTTTAACATCATTTTAAAGTGCGAAAAATTGTCCTTTTTATTTATAATTTAGTTACCATGTAAGATTTTCAGAATTTTCGCAATATTAAAAAAATTATTTGCATAATTTTCAACAAAAAAGAGTTTTATCTTTGAATTGAAATTCAATCCTATGTTTCATTTCTATACATATTTAATAACATGGTTTCCTTCCATAGTTGAAAGACAAAAAAGGAAAGATTCTGCTTATTACACATTCTTAGGACGATTTTGATGAATAATTAAAAAATTTTAAACGATTTGGAATGAGAAATTTCTGATTGGAGGTTAATATTTGAAATAAGGAACCTCGTTTGCTACTTTAAAAGTTTTTCTTTCACAATATCGTATGCAAATATACGGTGGATTGAAGAATATGTACTTGAAATTCCCGAGAAAAAATATTCACACATTATATGATTTAAATATTACATGAAATTAGAAATTTTTTAGTTCAGTGTGGCTTTTACCTCTCCAAAGATGTCAATAGTGAAGGCCATCAATGGAGATGGCAGATCAGATAAACAATTCATGAAACAATTACAGTTATCCATTATTTTAATTCAAATTTTAAGTTGTATTAATCATTGTTGTTTTATGTAAGATTTCTCATTACTGATCGATTACTACTGATGAATAGGCTTTCAACTCTTTAAAAAAAATTAAGGCTTTTTTAGCAGTGGGATTTGGATCCTAACAGCTTCGCTAGAACAATGAACAAAAAGATTTTGAGTCTAGCAAAAACAATACAGAATTTTAAAAAGTAAAAAATAAATAAAGAAAAAAATGCTCCTATTAGAGACGAATATTTTTTGGAAAGAATTTTAAGGAATTAATGCACTTACTTTATTTAATTAATGGCTCATCTCGAGAGAGAATGCGTTAGATATTTCCTTAACGAAATGGCGAAATATTTCTGAAACATTTTTTATGACGATTTATCACAATAAACCGTTAACTCATTAAAAGAATTTTTTAAAAAAGTGCAATAAATTCAATTATAGAATAACCAGATTTCAATTAAATAAATATTTTTTTAAAATTCAAATAAATTGATGAAGTAAGAATTGAAAAGAATAAATGTTATCCATTCGTAATTCCCTTTAAAAATAACACTAGAAGACTTTATTTACAATTAAAGAACTTATAATTATATTACATGATTGAATTAAATTCTTTAATTTATGTTTATTAGTAGATTATTTTTAATTTAACATTTCTCATAAAGAAGTTTTAGTTCATCTACAACTCAACAAGAGTAAAAAAATGCAAAGTAAACAAATTAGTATTAGGGTTACTAAGAGATTGCGTGATTGGGTTACCATATTGCCGACAGACTTGGGTTCACTTTAAATTAAGATTCAACCATGGAATGCCCGATTTTAAAATTTTTGAAGCCAAAAATGTTATATTATGAATTTCAAAGAATGAAATCGTCAAACAGCACTTCTACATAGAAAAAAAGAAAATTAAAATGAAACTTGTTATGCATATTTCAATGTATCCTGTCAGAACATCATTTCTTGAACGGCCAAGCACCTCGTGCGAGTTGAATTGTATTTTTATTCATTTTAATGGTTTCATTGAATGAGTCCCTTAAGTATCACAAACGATCCAAAAATACTTTGTCTCGCATTTATTGTTTAAAAAAATTTCACATTTCCTGTTTATTTCATTTCGTATAATCACTCGCTCAAAATGACAATTTTCTAGGTTTTATTTACTGTAGTCATCAACTTATCTTTTTTTTTTAAATCAGAACTTTTGTAAATACAATGGCAACGTACTATTGAAAGTTGTTAATAGTTAGTTAAAGTTGTTATTAAATGATTTTTGAGATGCTCGTGCAGATAATAAAATTTTTATTTTTCGCCTACAGATTTTTGTTGACGCCAGAAAATCGAATTCCTAAAACAATATCATGTTCTGACATCATAAAAAGATTCGAAACGAATACTCGAAAAAAGTACTATCGTTTCATACAATTCTTAAGTGAAATCTTTGGCAACAAAAGAAAATACACCGAATCAGAAAAAAATCGCGAAGCTTTTAAGTACATCTATTGCAAAAATTAATAAAGTAACGAACCTAGATTTTCAATTTAAAAATAAAAATTAAAAAAAAATGTTCGCCGGTTTTTGCCGAACCATGAGACCCCTGGCAGAACAGTTTATAAAACATGTTATTGGACAACGTTCAATTAGAAAATTGTTTACTTAAACTATTCTCTTTAAAGAAAATTGTTAAATAGCATATATATGAATTCAAAAATTGCTTGAATCTCTGCTAAAGTCATTTCTGTAAGATGAAAAGGGAATTAACCATCTTTTGGAAATCTCTTTAGAAATAATTTTTGCAGTTTGTGACAGATGAACATTGTGATTGTCGTGACCTAAATTATTAAATTATTGTTGGCTAAATTATCAAATTATTGTTAAATTGTTGTTGTAAATTACAGTTGGCAAATTTATCCAGAATGTTACATTGAGCTTTATTAAAGTACAAAGACATAAAAATTTAAAAAAAATGTTTAGAAATAATTTTATGACCTTCTATTTAAATTAGAAAGTACATGCACTTAAAAAATGCACAATGGTGATCTGAAAGTTTCTTTCAATCAGAATTTATTTTTAGATCAGATGCACTGTTTTATAATTTTTTCCATAAATAACTTATGAAATAACTATCTTTGGGCAATGATATTTAAATCATCCTAAAGAAAAACATTTTGTGATTGTTATGGAGATCCTTTTATAGATATTCATAAATAACGCAAAATTCATTCTAAAAATAAATTCTAACACTATTTATTTATTGCTAAATTAAAATTTATTTTATTGTTTCATCAAGTCCTTAATTTGCACGTTTTTACCATTGTTAAAGTTCTGTTAAAAGAATTAAAACAACTCTTCATAGAATAAGAAGACCACTAATATGAATTAAAATATTTAATATTTTAGAGGAATATTAAATTTATAGAATAATGTACGAAATGTGATAGTTATATTTTGAAATCAAAGCAATAGATGATAATTTTTTAATAAAATGTTATATATTTGTTTAGAATTTGAAAGTAAAAGAATTAAAAATTGCCGATTAGAATTAGTGGCTTGCGCTCAGTATTTGCAAAATCAGAATGGCCAACTTTTATGTCCAATATTTTTAATGTAAAAATGGTTTTATATAAATCATGTAACATACTTTCTATATAAAAAGACTTTTTACTTCAGATAATTTTTTTATCGTCTGAAATATTTTTTTAAAAAATTAAAATGAGAATATCATATGAACCAGACGATTTTTTTTTTGAAAAAAATCTCATTCATTAATAAAAATCTTGAAAATGAAAAGAATTAGTAATTGTTCTTGATGCATTTAGTTAATTATTTGCTATTAAACTTTTTTAGGATTCTTCCAGAATGCTTCTACTGGGTTCTTGAAATAGTTCTTCGTAGCTGATTTTATTATCCGACATAGGAAATCTTGCAACAATTTGAGAATAAATTTGATTTTGAAAGAAACAGCTTGTATGGAAATAAGAAATATTTAAAAAAAATATGCATAAAAAATGAACTGTCGAAAAAAAGAGTAATGACTGGTTTACAATCGGCCAGAAGGCAGCGTATGCACAGGAAAACTGGAAAATACTGTTCGGTCGATAGCAACTAATTGTTCCAATGAGCCGGTGCAATGTATTTATTCTTATTACGTTTGTAGAATTTGGCGATTCTTTTTGGCATGAAAAAATGGATCGCTTATCGTTGATTAATTTCGATATGTTTTTGCTTTTTGTTCTTCCTAATGCCATGTTGTGCTTTAAAAATTTTTTATTTGCCATTTCTTTACTAAAATTTTCCAAATTTAAGTATTTTGATCATATTTGTAAAAAAAAAAATGTGTTTTTTTTGTGTAAATATCCATTTTTTAATACAATACGCAGCGAAAAAAAAGAATTTAGGGATGTCAAAACGACAATCTAGGGCCAAGAATGGAATGCTTAAATCTATCTTATGAAATTGTGACAAACATAAATCGGATTTTTTCTATGCATGCGTTGCTTACTTGCCGTATAATAACTGGCCGAGTACATATCTGATCTTTTCTTTAAATTTACTATTTCATATCATGATTTAATGAACTCCGAATTTAAATTGAATAAAAGCCCAATTTGCATTATTTATTTATATATATTTACAATTTAACTTTACATTGAGTTCTAAACTGAAGAAATGCAGCCAACCAATTAAAAAAAATCCTTTAACTGCGAGAACGATTTAATATAGACATCTCAACTCTATGTTTGTTTTTCTCTTTCGTCAAAGGCAAACGATTATTAAAAATGCAAATAAATTCCTTTAAATGATAATTCAATTAAGAATTAGTATTTTGAAAGTTATGATATTTGCAATGTAAAATTAAATATATATATATTTTGGCAATACATTGTTATTGTTTTTTATAAAAAAAGTTTTTGCTCGTTTTATAAAAATTTTTGGAGATTTATTTTCATCGTTTGAGTTAATCGGAATTGAAAAGGGGTCTCTGAATTTGTCGGTAATTACTGATTAATTTGGTAGGAACTAGATTCTGACAATAAATACCTAAAATTCAGGTCATGAAATAGGCGACAGAATTTAAACTATTTAAAATATTTACATTTCTCTACTATTGCTTATATTAAAAGACAAATAAACAGAGGGTCAGTTTACAAACTTTTGTCCTTTGAAAACTATATGGGATTTTTCTATAATTCTGGTGTAAATTAACATATAAAGCCTGTCTATCTGTCTAGTTGCCTTTTCTACGTATTGTATTCAAAGACAGGAAGAAAAAATGTACATAGACATAATTCCAATAAATTTAATTTGAAAATTAAAAAAATACTTTTGTTAGTCCTTTATATAGCCGAGTTTTTTTTAATCAAATTAATTTCTACATTTTAACTTTGAATACTATTTGTAACTTAAACGGAAACAGAATTTACTTTAATTCATTATTAATAATCAAAATTGATAACAAAATTATGAAATTATTAAAATTGTGTATTATTATTAAGTAGATACTGAATTTTCTTGCAATGATGTGTTTCTAAATATCACAGAAACATAATAGTAGCGTCTTAAAAACATGAAAAACATAATAGTACATGAAAACATAATAGTACATCATGTAGTACAACACATCATGAAAAACATAATAGTAGTGTCACTTTAAAACCTTGAAACCTGTTCAATTTATTGTGTAACTGAACCTTATATAAATAAGTCCCATGATGTCATAAAGTCAATAAAAAAGACAACTGTCTAGACAATCTTTCTTCCAATTTACCTAAATCGTTTTTCTTATTACCACCATTTTCCTTTTTCTCATGCATATTTGGGAATTAATAATCAGAGTAGATTTCAACGATGAAAAAAACTCCTTTAGATTAAATATTTAATTAAACGATAAAGAAACGTGTTAAATTTCATCACCCCACACACAAACACACCCACATACACACTGTTATATACAGTTACTTTTCCTCTTAATTAATTAAAAAATTAATATGAAATTTGAGGATTATTCGTTATATCTGCCGAAAATATTGCCGCGAAAAAATAAATTTTATGCTGTATCTGTGATGTGACTAATGACACTTGCCGTGGACAAGCCTCCGCTGATACATCAGCAGATTTTAAGCCTAAGAAATGCGTTTCCTTGTTTTACAAGTAGCGCCATCTAGTGCCAAGAGTACGACTTAGCTACACACACGGCACAACACTTTTTAGGGGGCGGACTTCATTCATGCAAATTCATTCATTCATCTGAGATCGTAATTTAGACCTGGAATAGAGAACAATCACCTCTCACCCAGTACTCTCAGTGGTATTACTCTCGGCATGGAGGACTTAGCGACCACGTCAGATTTTAAGAGCGCCAGCCGCCATACACCCGGGGAATCTTTTGGCCGGTGAGTTTCGAACTCGTAACCTAAGGAGTACGGGTCCAACGCTCTACCGACCGGGCCTTGTCTTTGACAGATGACAAAGGTGTCGTTGAGTTGAAGACGAAGTAGGCAAGCAGATCGAATTAAAATAAATCATTAGCCTAGTTGAGAAAGCAAATAAATGTGGAGATTCTGTTAGTTAAAAAAGTTTTAGAATTATGCTTATAACTAATAAGATTCTTACACACTTTTTTGCATTTTTTAAATTTAGAGTTTTACAGATTTTTAAATATTAAAAAGCCTCTGCTCAGAAAACAGTGAATGCTAGTCATAAATCACCTCTACTTTTGTTGTTGTTCCTAATGGCACTTACCATGAACTAGTCAATGATTTTAAGTTAAGGGTGCGTCTCTTGTTTTTCAGTAGCGCAAACTAGGGCTACGGGTATGTTTTAGTTACACACACATCACATTCGCTTGTATTATCCCTTTTTACAGGTGTGCACAATCACACAACTCAGCGATAAAAAAAGAGGAAGAACAACCATGCCCGAATCGGGACTTGAATCCAGGACGCCCAGATCACGGGGAAGATGCGCTGCCTCTGTGCCAGGAGGCCGGTATTATCGTTTTAATTATATCAATTTGACAATGATGCGAATTTTTTTCTGCATTATGTCACTTAAAAAAAACAACTTTTTCAGCCAAATTTCCAACATTTAATAAAATTACAACTTGAAAATCATTCCGTTTTTCATTGTTTTCATCAACTATATTATGGTGTGACGATTTCCTTATATTGTCGAAAAGTTGAAGAAGGATTCTGTATATGTGCAGTTTACGTATGTCAAGTTATAATACAGTAAATTTTGAAGCAATAGATGAACATGGTTTGCTTTTTTATGAACGCTATTTTACAAGGTAAACAGTTATCACCGTTTGCATGCTTCCATTGAAAGAAGTGAGAATAAGTATGCAAATTCGTGCATGACGTGATTGAGAAACCGTCAGTCGAGAGTAGGAATATCAGCTGTTATAAACGCTGATCCACTGCTCACATTCATCCATCGGAACTCGGACAGTAGCGAAGCGAAATGGACGTATCGAAAAAGCTCGTTCGGGGGTGTTTCCTTTGCGACTTCAAAGTGGGCTTATCAGCCGCTGCATGAAGCCGCCGAATATGGCAAGCTTTTTGGGATAGTGCTGTCAATGAACGTACGGCAAGGTATCGGTTTCAAAAATTCGGGTTGGGAGATTTGTCGCTCTGTGATAAAGCTCGAACAGGACGATCAGAGAGATTGGATGATGAGGCCCTGCAGGTGGTAATTGAGCAGGACAAAAGTCAAACGTGTGTTGAACTTGCCAGACAATTCAACACTTCCATTAAAATGGTTAGACTTCATTTGCACCGCTTAGGTAAGGCGTATAGGCAGAGAAAGTGGTCGACTTGTCGTCAAGTAGTTCATTATGAGTTGCTACCATCGGGCCAAACGGTCACTATGGACCTGTACTCGCAGCAATTGGAAGGAGTACAACAGGTATTGTATCAAAAGGAGCAGGTTAATCGAAAGGGTGTACTGTTATTGCATGATAACACGAGTCCGCATGTCGTGCGGGTGACCAGGAATACGATACTGCGACTTGGTTGGGAGATTTTGTGCCATCCGCCTTATTCACCTGACATTGCACCATCAGATTATTACCACCTCTTTTATGCCCTGGACAATGATCTTCGTGGTAAATCCTTCACCAATGAAGCAGACGTGCGGCAAGCTCTCACGGACTTCTTTGCCCCCCTCCCCCAATTTTACAGTAAGGGAATTGGACAACTGGAGACACGTTGGGAGAAGGGGCTGGATGTCGATGGTGATTACTTTTAAGACTAACAATAGGATACGTAGTTTCTATGGCATGTTATTTTGGGTCATTAAAAACGGAAAGAACTTTTTTATTTACCTTGTAAGTTATGGGTGATTTTTTTCGGTGTTGAAAGCTAAGAAAGAAGGATTCTGTTTAGTATCGGTGTAGATTACGAGACAAATAAAAAAAGTGAAGTTACAATACTCTGACATTTATAAAATAGATGAATCATTAATTTGCATTTTTAATAGCGCCATGATGCCATGGAAATGATCTCCAATAGAACATTTCATGTACTCAATGAGTGGAATGCATGTAAAACAATTAAAGTAGCACATCTTTAATATTGGACAGTTGTACGATGTCAATGAAGTTAGATTCAAACAATTTAACTGAAATAAAAAAAAAGATTAGAATGAAATCTGCTATGCATATTTCAATGTATCATATCAGAACATCATTTCTTGAACGGCCAAGCTCCACGTGCTCGTTCGGGTTAAATTATATTTTTATTCATTTTAACGGTTTCATCGAATCAGTCACTTTAGTATTGCAAACGATCCAAACAACTTTGTCTCGCATTGATTGTTTTAAAATAAATATCGCATTTCCTATTTATTTCATTTCATATAATCGCGTGCTCAAAATGACATTTTTCTAGGTTTTATTCGCTGCAGTCATTAACTTATTTTTTAAAAATCTGAATTTTTGTCAATGCAATGATAACGCGTTATTAAAAACTGATTTTTTTGAGATGCTCGTGCAGATAATAAAATTTCAATTCACTGCCCATGCATTTTTGTTGACGCCAAAACCCTCATTTCCAAAACAACATCATGTTCTGACATGATAAAAAACATGTTTCTCAAAGAAAAAAATCGTTCGCTTTTACCTTTTAATAATATTTTAATTGAAATGAAAATAGCAGCAGTTATAAAATCTGAAAAGAAATCGTCTGCTAATTGTCTATTAATAGATTTCGATTATGATATTTACCGAACAACAATACTCTCTCTATAAATAAGTATTACAACAAAGAAAGTAAATTTTCGCCTACTAATTTGTGTTGACGCCAAAAACCTCATCCCCAAAACAACATCATGTTCTGATATTATAATAAGAGATAGCCAATATTTCTGGCAAGCCATCTGGTCGCTAAAGGTGACTAGTTTGAGAAAGTTTTTAAGACCATTACAACAGAGAACAATTTCAACACTCCATCTTGGAACTTCGTATAGGAGAACGTAAAAAAATATGAAAAATAACAATGAGGTTTTAAGAGATATTGCATGTAAAAGTCCGTGTTAAGTAAACAAACATTTTTTTTTCGATATTCAAGGAATTGTGTACCCAAAATTAAAACTGACATCTTAGGGCTGGTGTCCTTCATCCTTCATTGCGCATAAATATTGACGGCATACACTTTCCCAAACTACGTCAAATCTGTTGCCCTTCGAAGTAAATTAAGATTTGTTTCCACAGATAATTCCCACCGGAGCAATCTGTCCAGAACGCACCGAACATGCCGGAATACCAACGGGAAACGGAAGTCTGACGTCACACATATTTATACACAACTCTTCCTCGTACCCCTCGCAGTTTTACATCCTCACAATAAACAAAAAATCGGTCACGGTGAAATCGAATGTCACTCTTGGTCAGTCTGGTCCGGTTCAGACAGAAGCGGATGGACGTTCGCATAAGATGATTGCACAAGGTTCACCCCAAGTTTATTAATGATGATTTTTTGATAGAATTCTTAATCAGGGTGGCGTAACAGAAGGTCGTTATGCCCTCTGAGGAATTGTTTTATGGGTCATTTGATTTATTTGCACAGCTTTTTGATACACTTATTCATATTTAGATTTGCACAGAAGGCCGTTGGGAATTCGTGGACTTAATTGCATTCGTTCTTTTTATCTCTCTCTATTTTTTTTTATCGAATTAACATGTATTTGCATCTCTGAGATAAAATGACCTCCCTTATTTTCTCGTATGCGAAGAATACTAGGAGAAAGTATTGTAGTCGTCTGAAAATTTGAGGTTGAGATTTTAACTAATCTCCACGGTTTTTACATCTCCGAGTTCAAAAATAATGAAACTAATCATTAATAAACATTGTTTATTTGAAATCTCATGAGAGCATTTGTATATTTGAACCAGAAAAACTCGAGAAATAATTGACGAATATTGAAGATATTTATACTATTTCTTATAGCATTTATTGGGGAAGGTTTTAGTGCATTAAAGTAATAACAAAATAAAAAAAAATAGTTTTATAATTGAAGTTTTAACTTTGGACTTTCCTGCGCATGCGCGAAAATCTCAAACTACGCATGTGCAAATAGCAAGATCTATGATATGTATATGCGATACATTTCTTTGTTTACGTCTGTCTTTAAACATCGGATCAAAATTCACTATGTCCCCTTCCCCTTTTCTAAAAAAAGGGTACTTCAACCTAGATCGGAAGGAAAGAAACTTCCGATTAGTGAATATATATTAGAGAAATAATGTCCACACTTAGGGAAGGAGAAACCTAGGATGAGGGAAATAACCGTCTTCCTTTAAATCGCCCTGCAACTGAATTGCGGAGACAGGATGAATCTGTCGAGGAGCGAAATGATCGTCTGTGTTTTGTCAACGGCCATATTACATTTTTATCATTTGTAACAGTCTAAATACTTCTGAATGTGTGCTGTAAAATTTTTTTAGCTGTTTTTCATCATTTCTAAATACATTTTTATGTTTGTTTGGTGTTGAGTGACATAACCATGTCATATCGGGTGCAGGGTAGATTTAAGTTTGAAGCTAATTTTTCTTCTTTGATGCTAAGCTACGGGCAATGCCTTCTGGGTTGCCCGTAGCTTAGTGATTAATAAATATTGTTTCTGAACAAAACTTAAAACCGCTTTGTGATAGATAGATGACATTTGGTATATGTCCTTTACACCAAATTTACATATTTCTATCAATTTTTTTTGAAAAAAATCTACTTAGAGAAAGTTTATCTGTCTGCCGGTCCAAAAACAAATAAAAAAGCTAACTACAAAAAACCCAAGTAGATTGATATGGTATGATATACAGAATTAGTATCCATTATGTAGGTTCATATCGAATTTTGAACCAAATTCATGCATTATTAAGTATCCGTTGGTGCGCATGGCTTTAGACTTATAGTGTAGTGCATCGTGTAGCCCAGGAGAAAGGCCCATGATAGAGATACTTCAAATTTTTTCCCAAGCTGTTGTGTTCCACCCAATTGCTTAGGTGTGGTGAGCTAAAAAAATTCGGCAGTATTTATTACAAATTAAAAATAAATATGAAATGTGTACTTATTTGTATAGATACAAACGTATTAATTATATCCACAAACATAATGATATCAAATGACGTATTCAATATCAAACAATATAAAGTACATTTAAAAAATCCTTTTCGTTGAAAGTTGTTTTTCCTGGTTTTAGTTAATAGGAGGCAAACTTATTCTGCTTGCTGTCAGACAATCTAGAATATGTCGGTGTATAAATACTTACTAATCTGGCACTGGATTCGAAGTGGTCATCCGTGAGAAGGGAGGTCACATCAGACTCTCCGATCCGCCCGCAGGCACTCGGAATAAACCATAGAAACTGAATAACAAGACCGCCGCAGCAGCAATACTGGAGAAAACTGTGGTTAAATCCTAAGGGCCCTCATCGACCACGGTTCAACCTTTCCTTTAGGAATTGTGCCCCATCATCGATGGGAGAAGCCCACCCCCACCAATGAGTGTACTCTCCAGGGTAAAGAGATACCGGAAACATCTCAGGGTTTCTCTTGTTCTCTTGTTGAGATGTTTCCAGAACCATACCGGAAACATCTCATCTTCACTTCGAGATGCCCCCCCCCCTAGAGGGGAACTTGAGATGAGAACGATATGTTGTCTTTATTATATTCATCATTGAAAAGGCAGATTCATATGGATGGATAGAGCAAAACACACACGCGGGCACGCACCCACACCCACCCACCCACCCACACACACATACACACACACAATTTCAGGAAACAATTATCTAGATTTTTTATATTTTTTCTACAAGATCTCAAAATTATTATTCCCTAACAATTTTTTTCAATTATTTATTGAAAAAAAGGGGAGGGGGTAAAATAATAATAG